>CAJPDP010701901.1:471-10972 GCA_905336975.1 Bombina variegata variegata
AGTTTTCTGTTTTATCTGGTGTTGTACTGTCTTGTATATTATACAAATTTGTTTAGTAGGAGACAAACGTATTAGTAATCTCTTCGTTAGTATGAATGTTCTTCCCAGCGTGTACTTTGATTGTTTTGATAAAGTTATTGAGTCTACGTCTTTTCAGAGATCTGGCTAATAGTCGGCCTGCCTTATTACTTTCCACAAAGAACTTACATTTAGTAGTCATCGCCCTCATGTGAGCTTTTTGTATGAGAAATTTGTTTTTTGTTTTCTCTCGCACAAGTTACTTTGTTAAGATTAGGGGCTGAGGTGGGGTCTGCTCTAAGTGCAGCTTCGCATGTGGACAACTCCTCTGTCAGCGATTTGTACTGGGCCGAATGTTTTCTACGGTGTTGGGCATTATGTTTTATTATAACTCCTCTGATGTAACATTTATATGCCTCCCAATTATTTGCTAGTGACGTATCTTCAGGTTTATTTAGGGAAAAGTATTCGTCTGTGTGTTTCCTAATGTCCTCTACTGTTTCCGGCTCAGTAAGCAAATGGTCATTTAGTCTCCAATTAAATGTGTTGCGCGGTTTATTGGACCATTTAAAGATAGTAGAAACCATGCTATGGTCTGACCAAGATGTGTGGGTGATTTTTGAATGTATCAGAGTGGAGAGGAGGGTTTGGTCGCATAGAATGTAATATATTCTAGAGTGAGAATGTTGTGGATGTGAGAAAAAGGTGTAATCTCTCTTATCCGTATGTACTATCCTCCATGTGTCAAAAAGATTGATGCTTTGTAAGGCTATGCAATTAGATTTGAGAGTGTTATTTCGCATGTAAGATCTCCCTGTTGATGTGTCTAAAATTGGATTCAAAGGGAAGTTGAGGTCTCCTCCAACAATAATTGGGCCTTTGGCCATATCTAATATTATATTGATAAGAGGTTTATAAAAATGTGGGGTAGGCTTGTTTGGGGCATAGACATTAACTAGGGTTACTGGTGCACCATAACAAAGGCCTACTAGAATTAAGATTCTGCCTTCTTTGTCGGAATGTTTCTGTAGTAATTCAAAATGGAAATTTCGTCGAAATGAAATGCTGACTCCATTTTTCTTATGTGTGTCTGAGCTACAAAAATGCTGGTCATAGTACCTCCTAGATAATGTTGGCTCGTGATTCTTCTTAAAATGAGTTTCCTGAGTCATTATGGTATCTATTTTTCTTTTATAAAAGTCATAGAATGCAATAGATCTTTTTTCCGCTGATAGAAAACCTTTGACATTTTGTGTGGCTATGTGTAAAGTATCTGTTTTATGATGGGGAACTTGTGCTATTTTGGAGTTTGACATTTGGTATATATGGGTTGGTTATTTAGTAGGAACCCGCAAGGATACTGGGAAATTTTAACTATATATCTGTTTGTGGTATAGGGAAATAGGAGTCTGGAGGGAAGAGCTTACCTATATGAAGGAGAGTTAGGTAAGCTAAGCAAGAAGGGAAAGTTATAGTGTTAAGAATTGGGATTAGTATAGTTAAGGGTAGATATAGCAATAGTGGTATCTTCTGTATTAAAACAATATACAATAGCAATTTTAATTACAATTTCTGTTTCAGAATAAATTTGGGAGCTTTATGTTACAGACCGGGTGTTCGAGTAGCAAGGTGATGTTTAAAAGCTCCTCGGTCAACCTGTCTGCAGCTTGACTTCTAACATAATGGTTTTAATTAGATCAGTGGGCGACATCTCTCTACTACCAAGCAGTAGGGCTTAAGAGGGGATATAAGCTGTAGCTTCTAGTTGTAATGTTCGATAGGTCAAATTATATCAATGGGGGAATAGGACATAGGTATATTTTATATTAGTATCGTGGAGCAGTTATATAGTAATTAAGGGTAGACATATCTGAATAATAACATCTAATCATACTGGTCACCACATAAGGAATTCTCATCTATAATTATTAAATAACAAGAAACTTGAATAACATTATAAAAACCATATTCAAAAAAACTATCCATTAATAGTGAATAATGAATAAAACTCTGTCCACTTAAGTGAGTTCATCTCCTTAGTAGGGATAGTCTTTGTTTTCTAATTTTTTCCTATATTTTTCCATAGATAATAGTCTTTCAGCTCCTTCCAGATAAGCTAGAAAAAAGTAATATTATCTGGTCTTCGAAATATGGTTACCATACATTGCAACAAACAATAATTAGAAGAAAATATGTTAAACAGTTATAGTTACTCATCCCGGAGCATCTGTGTCTGCGTTGTCATCATTAGCCTGGATTATTTGTTTTCTTTTAGACTGTTTGCTGTTGGTATCAGGGCCTGGTCTTCTTTGGGACTTGGGATTATCCAACTTATTATGTTGTGTATGAGAAGTTGGAGGAGTGTTACTTTCCGGCGGAGAAATATTTAACAAGTTACAAAATCTGTTAAGGTCTATTAAAGATGAGCATTCGATTTTCTTTCCGTTTTTCATAACTATGATTGATGTAGGGAAACCCCATCGATATGGTATGTGTAATGTTCTCAGATGCGATGTTAATGGCTGAAAGTCTCTTCTTTTCTGTAGAGTTCTCTGGGAAAGGTCTTGGAATATCTGAATTTTGTGACCTTGGAAATTTATAATTTGGCTTTTCCTTGCCGCATTATATATTTCTTCTTTTTGTCTAAAATTTTGGAAGTGAACTACAATGTCTCTTGGAGGTGAATCATCTGGTGGTTTTGGACGTAATGCGCGGTGTGCTCTATCTAAGGGAATCTCTTCGTTATCTGGAGTGGTGTTTTTTAGTACCTCATTAAATAGGGCCTGTAGATAATCTCTGATTTCATGATTCATGACTGTTTCAGGTATCCCTCTGAACCGAAGATTTCCTCTTCTTGTACGATTTTCCAAGTCGTCAATTTTGTCTTCTAATTCAGTTAGATGCTGGAGTTGTTTTGTTTGGTTGGTAGAAAGATGTGACAATTTTTGTGAGACGACATATTCATGCTCCTCTAAAGTGTCTACTCTGTGGCCTAGTTCGTTTATCTCTTTTTTGAGGTCAGCACATTCCTCTTTAATACAGGACTTAACCTGATCAATCAGGGCTGCCATAGCTTGATATGTGATCGGGGTGTCTACTTCTTGTGCCTGAGTTATAGACTGGTCCTCGTCCATTTTGGACTGTATGTTATCTTGGTCTGGTTCTTCTTCTGATGTGTGCTGTAAGCATTCCGTTTCCTTATTTTTGGAGTTTTGGTCAGTCTGTTTAAAAAAGGTGTGAACAGTGCTTTGACTGTTTTGTGATGTCTTCTGTGGCCTTTCTTGGCGAAGAGTCTTCCTTTGTGACATTATAATGACTGATCTTACTAGATTGTAGTAATGGTTTTATGGTGGCAATTGACACTGTACCTCCTGGGGTATTTTACCCTCACAGGGCGATTACAGGAAAGGGAGAGAGGGGTATGACCCGTCACCACTTTGTGTGGCGGGAAAAAGGATGGAGGTACTTGTCAGATAGATGTAGAGCTGGAGTAGCTCAAGTGAGAGGTAGTACACTTTTGTGATATTTAGTTAGATCATGTCCCTCTTGCATGTGAGTGCGGTATAATGTGTGTCACTTCTGTATCAGGACACCTTCATTAACATATACTGTGTTACATCCAGTTAGCAGGGTATTTACTTTGATATTATAAATAATGTGGTTGTTGCACTATAGGGCCTGCTCTCAGTCTGAATGTGCGTCACCGTTTATTTTCTAATGTATATCAGACAAGTGCACACCCTTATGTCTTTGAGTCAGTTCAAATAATGCCTCTTCCTTGTGCTAATGAGAGAATAAGCCTATAGCGATATTTATTCAGAAGATCCGGTCTCCTCTATGTACTTTATCTGCTTAATTATGCACAAAAAGATAGCAGAGTATGTTATGACATGGGAGTGCTACCTGTGGTAGTTGCGTCGTCCGATAAAGCCTAGGTGATAGAGAGTTTGAATATAATGTCTCTCAAGATAGTCAGCGTGTGAGAAAGTTAAGTGCGCAGTTCAATATGGTCGGCTCGTACCTCCTACTCACCGCGACTTGCGCTGCACCGGTAAATACTGTTTTCCTCTATCTGTTTGTAGGCATCAGCTCTATAGGTTTCGGATGGCGGTGTCAGGTTCTTATGGTGTCCGCCGTTTCTTTCTTTGTCACTCGGTGGCTGTCACAAGGTGGGTGTCTGTTTCAGATATCGGGGCCGTTATGAGGGCCGCAAGCCTGGTGATGTCCGATATTAATTACCAAGTGCGCAGATGAGAGCTCCGGGTCTTGTATGGAGCATTGAGGTGCTAGCTGTAGTTGACAACTGAAAGCTGCAAGTTAACAGTTGAAGTCAGAGCTATTAAGGGCTTTAATACCCGGTCTGTTCATGGAGCCTCAGTGAAGTGCAGCCATCATGGTCGGCTGCTCGCTCCGCCCCCCGCTCTTTGCTCAGTTTTATGCGGTTAACACCGGGTTTGTAAAAACCCATAATACCAGCGTTGTCTGCAAGTGAGCGGTGAGCTTAAACTGCTCGTTAACACCGCACCCCTCCTAACACAAAACTCGTAATCTAGGTGACTGTTTTTTAGCAGGCCCAGCTGTTTCAAAATATACTATTATTATTTTATTTATATTTCCTGACATGTCGGAAGACTGCAACAACAATGTTTAAAAAAAGTATATTGTTTGTTAATAGCTTAGTAAGTAACATTTAAAATAGTTATTTGACTGATTGTTGCTACCACAATCACATAACTAAATTGACATCAAGGGTATACAAATTTGAAAGATGAACCCATATGGCTTTTGGGGTTATAATATAAACTAGTGCCAGTCAAATTTGACTGAAATATGTCATGTTACTTCATTGGCTTTGTAACAAATCTATTTAGTTATTTCAATCGTTTATATATGAAAATAAAATATTTGTATTGTACAGTGTACTTCTGTATCATAAAATATTAATCTTTGCTTGATAGAAAGAGAGATATAGATAGGCAGGCAAATAGATAGACAGATCTACAGGCAGACAGAGACCGACAGAAAGATAAATAGATAGCTTGACAGACAGGCATACAGGCCAACAGACAGATAGACAGCCAAATAGATAGAAGATAGATAGATAGATAGATAGATAGATAGATAGACAGATAGACAGACAGAGAAACAAATGATAGATAGAGACAGACAGACGGATATGGATAGATAGATAGATAGATAAATAGATAGAGATTGGTTGATGTTAGATAGACTGATAAATAGATACATTACATTTTAAATAAATAAAATAAAATATCTCCCTGTTTTGTTTGTAATCTAGACACTGTAATTCTGCATTGAATGGAGCCTTACCTGTTAATTTGTGTCCTGCCATGGTTAGAACAATGCTGAGCTGTAAGAGATTTATTAAGGATTTGTGAGACCTTTGGGAGATATTTCCAAAAGTTACCCCATGCTACGTTCTTGTTTAAACATTCAATAAAAAAATCTAATCTAAAATAAATGATTTACTAATTATATATATGATTTTAAAAATATTTTTGAAACCATTATGTTTTTCTCTCATTAATCATAATTTGTTCTGCCAGATATATATGATTTCCTTTAGGAATTATGCAATATATACTGACTGAAAAATCAAACAGGTTCTAGGGGGCGCCAAATAGAGGTTTGACCCACATATAGAATATACCACCTTATAGTGTGCACAATCCAGACCAGCACTAACATGTAGTATGTATCAGTCTTATGTAACACATAAGGGAGAAGCCTCAATGCGGTGTTCGGATGCTTGACTCTAGGACCCACATGTTATTAATGAGAGCACACGTGTATCAATTTAATTGGTCAATTAATGCAAAAGTGTTATTATTGGTTTGCCCTTTGACTTCCATGTTATGATTAGTGTTATGATATGTTAGTATCCTATTTATTTATCATAAAAATAATTTTGGTATCTCAGAGGGGTTGCTTAACTAATTTTAATGCATGCATGATCAACGAAACATAACATTCTTGCACAAAAAAGTCATCCAATGTACAACTTAAAGGGACATTTGTGTCAAAACTAAACTTTCATGATGTAGGTACTGTCTTTCCAATTTGCATCCATACTCAAGTTAAACACAGTCTTTAAATTTACACATCTTGTATTCCCAAAAATCAATTTACTGGCTATATCCTTGTGGGCTTAGAGGATGATGAGAAACATGCTTTAATCCATGAACTACTTATAGATCAAGCTCAACTGTGGTAAAAAATGACAAAACACTCAAATGTGTTACTCATGAGAACTCATGTTACTGTCAGATCAGCATAGAATTTATCATCTGGATCAATATCTTTATCTCCTGTTGATTTTCATCAAAACCAATGCAGGTTAGAGTAAAACAAAGATCACCATTACAGAATGAGAACACTTGATTTTGAGGGAACTTTTAATGCACCAATGTCTTGCTTTTATTTGTTAAGGGCATGCAATTGGTGTGTTACTGATTCTAGCTTACTCTGGTGTGGAATCCAATCTAGCTGAATATTTTTGTTGCATTTTTCAAAATCAATATTATCACACTGCAAACAATAACACCATTTCTGTATTTGAAAAATATCAGATCAGATATGAAAAAAGTCACTGATGGATAGACTTCAGCAGCGACAATTGGTGGGTGAGGACTATGCCAACAAAGATGACAGCACTTTTTGATGATGACCAAATTCTACCAAAAAAAAACCCAACATACTGAGCACATCATCACCATCAATTAAATGTAAAAACTTGATTTAAATATTTTCAAGATATCAGCATGAGAGGAGAGAATGTTGACCCAGCAGAATGAGGATGAGTGGCTTGCTCAGTTGGTGAGCGAGGCTGTGTAGACTGGACAGCAGTTGCATTTTTTGTGTATTGATTTGTTTTTTGGTGTTTGACAGTCATTATAGGTCCTTAGTGGTGTTGTTGTGGAGAAAGGGGGATACAATAATGTGAGCAATCAAGCTTGACTGTGTTTGACTCATTAAGATTGTGATTGCTTTAATAAAATATATATAGAATTTTGTAATGATAAAAATAATATATACATCATTTTGGAATGATTGAAATTGAGGCCTATGTTATTAAAACCAGCAAGGGCAATAAACACATAGGTATAGACTCGCTCAGGGGCTGTAAACATAGCATCTAAAAAGCTGAATGTGACTAATGGTTCATGGAGTTATGTGATTGCTTTTTCTGATAGGTTAACCTGCTTAGAAGCTGCAATGCCTGCATATGCCTTACCTGTATTTAATCCCTTTGCATAGGTTAAACACACAGGGGTTGATTATAAGCAACTAGTTGCTTAATGCTGATATTCTGACCTTATGATGATATTATCAGAGTGTTTTCCAGTGAATACAATACCCCTCAAGCACAAAATCTTTAACTCCATGAAATAACATTTATTATTTTTCTGGTTAATCTCCTGATAACATATTGTAAAAATGTACTCACTAAAAGACAAACTAAATGGTGATAGGTTTTTATCATTTGAAGGGTCTGTATAATGTTTCATCTCTTTAACCCCTTCCTGACGCTACTTATTTGTTACATCATAACAAAGTTCTGATGTAAACAAATAAGTAAACATTTAAATCACGCAATCATGTGATTTCAATTATGGGATTGGGTCACGGGGGAGTGCCTATGGGCTAGACATGCCATCCAGCCCGTGATCCCAGTTAGGAAGCCATTATGGCTTTAGTACAGCCAAAAGGCTTGGATGTTCCATGCCGTCCTAACGGCTCTAAAGCCCAGCGGGAAGGGGTTAATAGTGTGTGGTGCTGCTAATAGGTGACATATGTGCGATTACCTGTTGTGCTTCAAAACCATACAGATATAGGTTTATTTCTCTCAAAAAGATTTATTGTTATAGTAGGCATGTGTGTTTGTTGGGTAATTAATTTATCTAATTTTTATTAGTAAAAGTGCTCAATATATTTTTTTCTTACCTTTAATTAACTTAGCAGGTAGCATTTGCATTTCTTTGTTGATATTGTCACCGGATGTAAACACTTATGGCTAAGGTAATGTCAGGATGTCTTGCACAAATACACTGTAACATCTGATAACGTTTTGGGGTATCTGGGAAAAAAAAAATTGTTGTCTGAGGGTTTAAAAAGTTCTTTTGGCTGTGGAATTTGATGCATAAAAATTTCCCTGAAAATGCCCTGATAATTATTGAGAATTGGGATTTTGACCAGAAGAAACCGGAATGTTGTAGAAAAACATTGAAAATGGCTGATTCTGATCAAGTCGACATTGAAAATGGAGCATCAGCGGGGGCGGAGCCATCATCGGGAGAAGCTGGACGCACTTTCAGTGAGCTCCCTGCTAAAGCTTAATATTACAAGATATTCCCCTCCAGCTTATCCCCATTTTCTTTTTTGTTTTGTGTATTTGCTTTCCTATTTCCCCCTTTTTATCATATTATGCCACCTCGGTCTGTTTCAACCCACTAAGACCTAGCATTTAACAGCAGCAAACTCTGAAGCGGCTGCGGTGAAAGCCGCGACTTGGGGGCACATATAAGGAGAGCGCAGGGAAACAGTCACACTCCGGAGCACTCTGCTGACACCAGACGAGGTCCGGAACAATACCCTGGGACTTACCTTACTGTATGGGCTGCCTGCCCAACCTTACCAACAGCGGACCCACTGACACCCTGAAGCTACAGCCGTCTCCGGTCGGCGCCATCTTGGATACCGCACGCTACCCACGTGGCGACTCCTGAGAGGTGAACGGGGAGTAACAGGCAGCAATACCCTCAGCCCTGAAGGCATACCCTCTAGCAGCAGAGCGACGCTCCTCAAGAACCAAAAAGAGGTACAGTTAGTAGTTGCCCCTGTTTGCTTGTACATTTCCCTGGGCATACACTACATAGCCTGCAGCACTAGGGCCCTCAGTCAAAGTGTTACAGCAATAAGTGCTTTAGCGCATAAGACCGCGCTTGTCAGTGAAGCAAAGTCATTCTGCATCATTACAGGACTTTATTCTGAACTGTGACACCTAACCCTAATTCAGGAAGATAACTTTTGGAGGGTATCCTGCTTCTTTTTCCCAAGATCATCAGCCCCTCATGAGTAACTTTAAATAAGCCTATCCTACACTGCAGGGCTACTCACAAAGGCCTCCTTCCCCAACATAACTACGCTGCCAGTTTGAACTGCAGCACAATAAAGGAAGGGGAATAGAGGGACAAACCTTATTTATAACTCTGGTGCCTTTTTATGCAGCTGAAAGTAACCTGTTATGCAATTGGCATGACCACTATTTTGCTCACACAGAGTCTTATAATTGGTAATTCAGTTCATCTTTGAATGAGCCCCTTATCCATCAGCCCTTGAGGTTTGCAGTTTTAGCCCAACAGCCTGGATGTCTCTGCTGACTAAATATATCTGAGACCTTATCTTCACATATATCAACCACTCAGCCGATTCAAGAGGGGAACCATAGTGTCTCTCCCCCCCTTTCCCGCTCCCTGCGTTAGAGCGGGTCATATCCCTCCTCCTTTTCCCGGCTGAGCCCAGTGGTGGCAATATCCCTGGGAGAGGCACACCTAAACAACTGCTGAGGTCTGCTAAGCTCCGTAGTTCTTAAACCTGCACTCTCTTTATTTCAAGACTCTTTAACTAATCACACTATGGCGGGTTAATTGGCTGGGCGCCCTCTCTCTGCCGGCGTGCTCTTACTGTGATCACCACCAAGGTATCTTCACTGAATCTTACAGATTCGCTTGCGTGAGCTGAGAAATTTAGGACCCTGCCTAAAGAGTCAAGATATCGCAGCAAGCGAAGAAAAAGCAGAAATCAAGCCAATCCTCTAAGCACACGGTCAGAGATCACTTCCTACCTATCAGAGATAACCATCCTGGTTTTTCGGATGATGACAGATCGATCTCTCCTGCCCCATCTGAGGACAGACCAACTTCAAGATATTCCCCCCCAGCACGCTCGCAAAGCGACACACTCACAATAGACTCTATGAAACACTTGCTGGACAGGCAGAGTAAGTCTTTTGATAAGAGATTTGATAAACTGTAGAAATCCTTTGAAGACCTTAGAAAGGATATCAACGCTGTCAATGAACGCACAGACATCATTGAAAGAAAACAAGANNTGGGTAAGCTACACACAAAACCTGTCAGACCAGGTGTCCTCCTTGGAGGCAAAGCTTGCAGACCTCGAAGACCGCTCTAGGCGGAATAATTTGAGGATTAGAGGCATCCCTGAATCCGTCGGCCCCCAGGATCTGGAAAAATATGCCCAGGCCTTGTTCCAGGTGGTGTTGGGGTCTCCAGGAGGAGAGGATGCTAGAATTGACCGCATCCATAGAACGGCCAGACCCAGAAACCTTCCAATGGACAAGCCATGAGACACGATAGCTCGATTACATTACTACACCTACAAAGAAAAGGTCTTGCGAGCATCAGTAAGACAGCCCTACCTTTCAGATCAATTTAAAGATGTC
>CAJPDP010702304.1:0-10165 GCA_905336975.1 Bombina variegata variegata
CTGAGTAGGGATCTTTTTGACTTACAAAGTGTGTAACAATGGGCTTCTCAATTGTAGGCCAATTACTCTGTTGAAGTGGATTAGTATCATATTAGGGGCGAGATTACATATGCGGTGCAAGCTACAGCGTAACTGCTGAAACCCGCGCCGCCCGTAATTTCACCTCGCACCGGCAGTTCATAAAGCGCCGTAAGTGGGATAAACTAGCTATGTCCAGAAATGAGCGTAAATACAAATTTCTGGAGTCGCCAGTGACTTACATCAGTTTAGAAACTGCCGGCACCTAAGAAAATAAAAAAAAAGGTCAAATTTCCTGTAAAAATCTAACCCGCTCCCAAAAATAAACCCGACACATAAAACCCCTATATCCGCCATCAAACCCACATTGCAACTAATAATAAAAGTATTAACCCCTAAACCAACAAACCCAACATCGCAAACTAACTAATAAAAGTATTAACCCCTAACCCGCCATTAACCCACATCGCAACAAACCTTATAAATGTATTAACCCCTAATCCGCTAAACCTACACAATGCAATAATCCTTTAAAAACTATTAACCCCTAAACCGCCAAACCCACACAACGCAAATAACTAATTAAATTAATAAGTCCCCTAACCTAACACCCCCTAACCTAACACCCCCTAAATTAACCCCAATTACCTAAATTAAAAAATAACTGTTACAAACAATTAAAATAAAAAAGCTAACATTACTTAAAAAAAAGATTAAATTAATCTAATATTACAAAAAATAAAAAAATCTACCATTACAGAAAATAATAAACAAAATAATCCAAAATTAAAAAATTAAACCTAATCCCTATGAAAATAAAAAAGGCCCCCAAAATAAAACACCCCCTAATCTAATGTTATACTACCAATAGCCCTTAAAAGGGCCTTTTGTAGGGCATTGCCCTAAGTTAAACAGCTATTTTCCTAAAAAAAATGCCAAGTCCCTCCCTAACAGTAAACCCCCCACCCACCAAACCCCCCAAAATAAAAAAAACTAACACTAAAAAATCCTAAACTACCCATTGCCCCTAAAGGGGCATTTTGTATTGGCATTGCCCTTAAAAGGGCATTCAGCTCTTTTACTGCCCTTAAAAGGGCATCAGCTCTTTTTAAGAGTGCCCAGAAATCCCTAATCTAAAAAAAAAATTAACTCCCAAAAAATAAAAAAAAGCCTAAGTCTAACCCCCCAAATAGTTACTCACCGTTCCTGAAGTCCGGCGGAGAAGGTCCTGTTCCAGGCGGTGAAGTCTTCTTCCAAGCGGGGACCTCTTCCTTCTTCATCCAGGACCAAGCCGGCACCGAGCGAAGATGAGCAGGACCGGCAACCGCAGAGCCATGGAGTGTGGAGGGTCCTCTTCGTATGATCGCCGCCGTACACTGAATAGTGAATTCAAGGTACGTGTTTAAAAATGGCGTCCCTTGCATTCCTATTGGCTGATTTGATTCTTCAAATTCAAATCAGCCAATAGGATGGGAGCTACTGAAAGCCTATTGGCTGTTCAAATCAAATAAATAATAACTGTAAGAAAAATACAACGTATGAAAGTGGTTTTGTTGAAAATTAGCATTAGTCCCTAAATTACACAAATCATCTAAATGCTTTTTGTTTTAATGTAAATAAAGGTACAACAAGCCACCATCTCATTTTATGTAGAAATTAATTATTTATGGTTGTCAGATCCCATATGGTACTCATATTGACACTTGCATGATTTGATTAATTTTAATCTTTTTGTCACCCTGAGGAATGGGGATTGTGGTTTTTGAAACTGGCAATTTGCTTTTAAAGGTGAGGAACTGGTCACCAATCTAATATTGCAATTATGAAACTAAAGACTGAGCTAATGACATGCATATGTTTGGTGTCAAAAAAAGGTTTAAGAACCAGTGGTCTACAAAAGAAATTCACTTAATTTTGTTGGCATTTTCTCTGCCCATAAGCATTTCCTAAACGTAATCATTAGGCTGTACATAACTATAGCAGAACTATGTGGAGTAGACAGCTTGAACAAACACAATAGTATGTCTGCGAGGAAAAAAAGTTAATTACATTTTTGTGCTAATTGTTAATTCGACATAAACACAGTGGTTCAGTAACTCTATGCACAGCGGGGAGGAACGTTAGCTTTTAGATCCTCAGTTCTTTGTTCTTTTGGCATATTGATTGTACTGCTGAGATTTTGGCAATTACTACAATTACTGTAATGAAGGCAACCTTTTTATGCTAGTTCTGTTTACGCAGTGCCAGGGTACTCATGCTCAGCATTACTAGTCCAGGATTGTTTTGTGACATACAATCATTAGCCTCTTCTCTGCATTTTTTTCATTTCAAGGGACTGTAGTTATAAAACTTTTAGAATGAACATAACCCATGCAAGCTTGTAAATAAATGCACAAAACATTCTTATCTATTCAAAAACAGGAATGCTGCAAGTTTAGATAAATGCCTTTACGTGCATTTCCATTAGTAGTTTCACAGCGTATTTGACTTTTTTTTATGTACTAGCATTTACCCCCACAGTTAGCCTAGCCATGTATTATTGCTACTCATGACAATCAAAATCATTGAAACCACTAACCATAATGATAGTGTTAGTATCTAAGTATTGGCATTGGTGTATAGAGAGATGGATAAGATAAGCAGATCTGTTAATCCTGCAGGCTCAGCATATTTGAATGCTGCTACATATCTGTCCCTAATTGGATATAGCAGATAACAACTGCAAAACAATTCACTGTATACTGACTTTATGACTGGGACTAGCCATGTTGTCTGTAGCGAATCATGTCCGGCCGACATCGCTAAATGCCGACAGCATATACTGTCGGAATTTAATATTGCACAAGCGTTTCTTGTGAAATGCATGTGCAATGCCGCCCCCTTCACATTTGCGGCCAATCAGCCGCTAGCAGGGGGTGTCAATCATCCCAATTGGATCGAGATGATTGCAGTCCGCCACCTAAAAGGCAGCGGACAAGTTAAGGAGCAGCTGCTTCTTAATTTACGTTTCCAGCGAGGCGGAAACTTCGGGCATAGAAAGCAGCATCCACTGCTTGTTTAATCTACCCCTAAGACAAGGGGGTCAATTTATCAAACTCCATACGGAGCTTGATGCCCTGTGTTTCTCTTCGCCGGAAACAGAAGTTTTGAAGCATCGGTCTAAAAACTGCTGCTCCATAACCTATCCGCCTGCTCTGAGGCGGTTGACAGAAATCAACCCGATCGAATATGATCGAGCCCCCTGCTAGCGGCCGATTGGCCACAAATCTGCAGGGGGCGGCATTGCACCAGCAGTTCACAAGAACTGCTGGCGCAATGATAATTGCCGACAGCTTATGCTGTCAACATTTATCAATGTGCATCGGCAGTGCCGTATTTAGGTTTCGTGCTGCCCCAGGCACTCAAAATTCTGCTGCCTCGTTGGCCTATGCCTTAATATGCCCCTGTGCATCGGACATGATACGCTACATCGTATCATGTCCGCTCGCACTATAATAAATTGACCCCTTGGCTGATATGTTATTTTGTAGCAACACAACAGAAATGTCTTGTAATTACAAGGTGTTAACTGTCCCTTTAATCCAGATCTTTTCATATTTTGTGCTTCTTATTTGAGGTGAAATCCCCCTCCTGAGGCATTTTACAGACTGCTACCTTTCCTTGTTCAGTTGCTGGTGCTGTAGATTTGCTGAGTTAGCACCAGCGCTCAGGTAGGAAGGAGCCTGCACTGCTGGTATAACAGAGGGAGTAAGGGATTATTACTTTTATATACTGTAACATATTCTAAATAATTCATAGAATATATCTGTGTTTTACAGTATGTTTAATCATTTTTAATAAAAAAAAAATAATATTTTATATGTAATATTTCAATAACGCGCGCCTTAAGAATACTTCGTTTTCATGTGCATTAACCCAACCGCGGTAAGATCTAAATTGAGAAACACAATGCACAAAATGCATATTTTACATTCCTATGTTCTTCGCATAGAAAATAATGTACTTTTTTGAAAATATATATTTATATAAATATATCTGATACTGTTCATGTAAAATACAGAAATTTACCTATATATCTATAGGAAAAGATATACAGGTATAGGTAAATACACATATATATATATATATATATATATATATGTAAGTGAAGAGAAACCTTAGCGCGTAGAAATGATATCACCCGAGACGTGATAATAATAATTATAAATAATGAGGGGATAAAGGTATATCAACACAACATAGAAACAGTAAATGAAATAAGACGTATATAGTCAATATTCAAAATACCAAAGTATTAAAGTATGACGCAATTAGAGACAATGGGGTCGATTTATGAAGCAGCGGATGCTTCTTCCAACCCACTCTGCTTCAGTTCCACCTGAAGCAGAAGTTAAGAAGCAGCAGTCCTAAGACCGCTGCTCCTTAACTCGTCCGCCACCTCTGAGGACAGCAATCAGCCCGATTGAATACGATCGGGTTGATTGACACCAATGATAAATGCCGACAGCGTATGCTGTTGGCATTGATCGATGTGCGGTGAACATGATACGCTACATCGTATCATGTCCGTCCGCACAAAAATAAATTGACCCCATTGTACCAATACTCATGTTAATGGTCACCAATAATCAATATAATAGAGTCCAATATGGTAGACAAGATAGAACATAAAAAGAGTCCAAAATAAATTCTATTACACCATACACGGTGGAGAAATCTTTAAAACAATAGTGAGAAGATGTCAAATGCAAAGCCCCAATTGGGGATCTACTTACAGAAACAAACCTCAATCATATGAGATAAAGAAGAGGCAGGCAAATGGACTGTACAGAAGCGACTCTCTGTGTGTGTAGGGTTCTATCAGTTGAGAGCCTGGATCCTCTGTAGGTAGCTGGGAGCCTAATGCTGTAAAGCGGATCAGTAGGCTTAGGACGAATCCCACAGGAACGTCAAATTACTTGAGGCTTGTGTCTCAGTTGATTGAGAGTAAAGCGTATATGGAATAAAAGCATACACAATATGATAGTGCAACATGAAAGTGTTTAATAAAACCATTTTTTATTTCTTGGATTCTAAGGCAGCTAAGCCCAGACTTATGCCTGCTTCACTGGAAGAATGCAAGTTCCCTCCTCCACCTGATCCTGTGTACAGCACTAGCTCCTCCTGTAACCTTCCACACAGTACAGCCCAAGAGAAGACAAAGGGAGAGCTGGATTGGCTGTCAGACACATGTGTTCTTAACTTTTTCTGAACCCTGGGGTAACANNAACAGACAGACAGATAGAGTATATATGTATATATGTCTATGTATGTGTATCTGCCTGTCTATATATCAGTGCAGAGAGAGAGAGAGAATGATTCACACACGCATAAAGAGGTCTGCAAGAATAATGGCCAATTTCCAGGACTCCACATATGCTACTGAAATGGTTTGATCACTGACACATACATTAAGACCTATTACTCTATTGTCAAGAGGGAGATTTATTTTTATGATTATTATTTAGAGTCCTGTAAAGCCAGATGATAAATCTTAATACACCCCAGCAGAAAACAGAGCTGTGGGACTGGCATTCAGTTGACATTGCCTGGTATAATAAAATCAGACTACGTTATCCTCCTCTGCTGCTGTATAAGTGACTCATTATTATCATACCATTTTAAACAGTGTGAACCAATGTGTAATTACAGAAATATTATACAGTGTAAAGATTCAAGCTCACTTCCTTAATGACGCTGAGGGTGTGGGATGTCTGGTTTTATAGCACACTGGTCAGAGACATTATCTCATTGATTGTAACATCGTTTGTATGACCAAAAGTGCGAGTGAAAACATTATTATCAAAGTCACAGATGATTTTATTTATTTATGTGTGTGTGTGTGTGTTTGTCTATGTATATGTATTTGTGTGTGTATTTGTGTGTGTGTGTTTGTCTATGTATATGTGTGTGTGTGTGTTTGTGTATGTGTGTGTGTATGTATGTGTGTGTGTGTATCAGTGTGTATGTATGTATCTGTGTGTGTAATCTTGGGAAGTATGTTTGAATCCTTAATAGGATAATTTAGAAACGTCTAGATTACAAGTGTTGCGTTACGGCTTTTAACGCTGAAAAAATGGCTATTCCAGCGTAATGGCCAGGAACGCATATTACGAGTCGTGTCGGTATAGCTATACCGCAAGCATTTTAGCCTGTAACGCAACGTTTTTGTGTGGGATTTTCATAGCGCCGCGGAATCTGTTGGCGCTCTACAAATAACCGATAATAATAATAATTACAGGTCTTGCGTTCAGGCTAAAATGCTTGTGTTACAGCCTATACCGACACAATCCATACCGCCATCTGAGAGCAGTAGTTATGGATTTTGCCAAACAAAACTGTTTCACCAAACTCATAACTAAAATGTTACAAAGTACACTAACACCCATAAACTACATATTAACCCTTAAACAGCCACCCTCCTGCATCGCAAACACTATTTAAAACTTATTAACACCTAATCTGCCACCCACCCACATCGCAACCATTAAATAAACCTAATAACCCCTAATATGCCGCCCACCCACATCGCCAGCACTATTTAAATATAGTAGCCCCTAATCCGCCGCTCCCCGACATCGCCGCCACTATAATAAAGTTATTAACCCCTAAACCTCCGGCCTCCCACATCGCCGCCACTATAATAAAGTTATGAACTCCTAAACCTCCAGCCTCCCACATCGCCGCCACTAAATAAACCTATTAACCCTTAAACCTCCGGTCTCCAGCCTCCAGGTTGCCGCTCAGGGTAGTGTGGCTGACTCCCTGCAGAATGGACTTTGTCATATGTGGGATGACTGAGGGAAAAGGAAATACACAGCTTGCAAGTTATGTTCTATTCTAGCATGCCTGCAAGATACCAACAAAGAAAATACATATATCACAGTTCCTTCCTAATCTTCCATTGCTCTAGACCTCCAGGAAATTTTCCTAAAATGCAGAGCTGGGAACCCTTTCCTTTCTTCCTCTGTTTTGGGCCCCAGAGAAAGCCACACAGGATTGAAAAATACCAGCCGTGCCTCACTTTGATGCCATTTACCAGGCCTGGAGTGGGCTAATTTTGTTGCCAGCTTACCTAGTACAGTTCAAGATTTTCTGAATGGGACATTTTAAGTACTTTGAGTGAGTTAAACATCTTTTGCTTGTGTTATCACCCTACAATCGACATGGAGGATTCCTAGTATATTAATTTAGGATCAGATGCCTTGAATGTGACATTTGAGGACCTCAATAAATAGTTGGTGTTCAATATAATTTAGAGTTACTTGTATAATCCGTTTTAGTGGTTATCTGTTAGGGAACAATAAAATAGCCTACAAGTGATTGTGTATGCTTTTGGGTTCTGCAGATAATTAATTTTGCTCCTATAACTTCTACTCTTGACAGTAACTACCATAAGTGTAATTTTTAGTATATTGTTTAACTATACCTATGTATATACCTATAGTCATACAAACTCATATAGCAGCGTTATCACAAATTCCTCTTAGACTTCACTTATGATACCCTCTGTACTTTTCCATTTAGAGAGAATGTTCAGTATTTTTGCCTTAAATACCCTTAGTGCTTGTTGCCAGGTATGTGAGAGTAATTCTATTATATTGCTCTACCATACTATATAAAATGATTCCCACAGGGGGAACAATTATGGTGACTATTAAGTCTCAAGCTATCCTCTGTTCCTGATTTTGTTACATTTTTTTTTTTCTTAAGTATTATTGCAAGTATGGGAGAACAGATTTATAGTGTGAGCTTCCCTTCTGGTAATCTGTATTAGTACCTAATAATGCGTGATAAGAGTAACTTTTACAGTAACTTCATCTTTTGTCAACTTATTTTAAGAGTTTCCATTAGCTCGCTACTATTACTTCACCCAGAGGTTTATGAATAACCAGCAATAATTATAGGCTAACCTTAAGACATTGTGGGGTTTTAAAAGAATGATCTGAGTAGCTGTTACCCAGATTTTACCTAGACCCAGTGGGCATACAGTGGAGGATTATGTACATAAATTACAATGGGAGTAGCAGTTTTAACTTTCTGCACTAACGCCTAGCATTCTATCGTGCATTCCTATTTATCAAGTAGGTTTCCATACCCCAGGAAAAATCTCAGAAAGGAGTCACACTTTTAAATGGGGTTTTTGTTCACATCTTAAAGGAATAGTAAAGTCCATATTAAACTTTCATGATTCAAATTGGTTATGTGATTTTAAACAACTTTCCAATTTACTTTTATCATCAAATTTGCTTTGTTCTCTTGGTATTCTTAGTTGAAAGCTAAACCTTGGTAGGTTGATATGCTAATTTCTAAACCCTTGAAAGCCGCCTCTTATATCAATGTATTTAACTGTTTTTCACAGCTAGAGGGCATTAGTTCATGTGTTTCATATAAATAACATTGTGCTGACACACATGGAGTTATTTAAGAGTCAGCACTAATTGCCTGAAATGCAACTCTGTCAAAAGATCTGGGATAAGGAGGCAGTCTGCAGAAGCTTAGATACAAGGTAATTACAGAGGTAAAAAGTACATTTCTATAACAGTGTTGGTTTTGCAAAACTGGGGAATAGTAAATAAAGGGATTATCTTTTTTTTNNATAACATTTTTGGTGTTTACTGTCACTTTAAGGTTGTTTTATACAGTAAAATATCATGATATTTAGCTACAGTACAGTTAAATGCCTTACTTTATATATGACTTTATATCTGACTCTATGTACCAGATCTCTGGTTAATTTTCGGAGCGCTAATTGCTAATGCAATTAAAAAAAAACTTAAAGAGAAAGAAAAATACAACAGAGACAGACCGTGAGATGAGATATTTCACATTAGGTAAAAAATACTAACCACATCTCAAGAACTCCCCAGAATGCCTACGACCAGCCCTTGGAGTTATGTTCCATTATTTCCATTGAAACTACTTTCCTATAAGAGACATGATTTTAGAATCAAGTTTATAGAATGTAGAAATTTAAAAAAAAAAACATATTGCTAGCAGTTCTTGTTTAATGTGCGAAATATCATGTACTGGCCACCTCACCCAGCTGTGGGCCAGATTACAAGTGGCACACCATTTAGCGCTTTTGCTCGTGTGCAAACACAGCCAGTAGTGAACTTTTTCACACACTCGGGTTAGCACGCATGTTACAAGTTTAAAGTAAATGGTTTGACCTGACACCGCGTTAGACCTACAGTGCTAACCCAAAGGTAGTTATGAATATTTTACATCCCAATGTTCTTCACATAGAAGAACATGTTTTGTTTTTAAATACTTATTTATTTATATATATGTATTTTAATATATATCTATACCTATATATCTATATGAATATATACAGGTATATGGATAGATAGATAGATATAGATATATATATATAGAAATAAATATATAGAAATAAAAAGAAAAATTTATCCTATGCGAAGAACATTCAAGTATAAAATATGTACATGTAAAACACATAAATAATATTTATATTTAATAAAAATGTTTTTCATATGTTCAGGTATTTGACTAGAAATGGCTCCAAAGTGTATGCATACAGTATATATGTATGCATGTGTATATTTGTATGTATATACATATATAAACACATAAATACACAGGTATACACATACACACACACACACATATATATATATATATATATATATATACACCGTACACACACACATATATATATATATATATATATATATATATATATACACCATACACATATTTAGACATGTATATACACATTATAGCCATTTCCAGTCAAACACTTTACAATATACCATATACCTTTTTAAAATTAAATATTTTTTTATGAATATTTATAGCAAATCATTTTATTAGAATGTTTTTATACTGTATAAGTGCAACACTTTATTTTAATGTATTTATGTTGTGTTTAGTTGTCATGATCTGGTGTACATGCGCTCAGGACACAGACCCTCGGGGCAGTGGTAGGGATTTGAAGACACCGACCCCTGACCCGGGGAAGAGTATCCTGGACGTGGATAGATGATATTCTGTGATTCATAGTTGCTAGAAGTTATTGTAGAATAAATGGAGAGTGCAACATTTGTATACAATATATTCTGACTTCACTGTGACTTATAGTTAG
>CAJPDP010702355.1:0-10975 GCA_905336975.1 Bombina variegata variegata
AAAAGAGAGGAAGAAAGAGAGCAAAATAAATGGGGGGGAGAGAGAGCAAAAGAGAGGGGGGAGAGCGTAAAGAGAGGGGGAGAGAGAGCGCAAAAGAGGGAGGAAAAGATAGGGGGGAGAGAGAGAGAGCAGAAAAGAGGGGGGATAGAGAGAGAGCAAGGGGTGGAACCGCTGTACTGCAAAAATTGGCCCGTGTACACGGGCTTTAGGACTAGTTAATTTATAATCAAATTGACTTATTCCTTATTTTGTGATTTAAACAGATCATACCATTTTAAAAAAAGATTCTGATTTACTTCTTTTATCAAATAGATATTGCTATTCTGTGTTGAGAAGATAGGTAAGCATCTGGAGCAGGAAATAATGCTGCCATCTAGTGCTCTTGCAAATGGATAACAAGAAGAACTTCCAAAAAGCTATCCCCCAACACAAGGACCCTTCTAATTTATGGTGATTAATACATGCTTAAATTGACAGTATACTCACATTTTTATATAACTACATGTAATAGAGTAAGATGATGTGCAGGAAGTGATGTAAGAATCCAGTATAAAACAATCTTTGTCATTGACACCTAAGCTGCTAGCAGGGGGTGTCAATCAACCCAATCGTATTTGATCGGGTTGATTTCTGTCCGCAGCCTCAGAGCAGGTGGACAAGTTATGTCTTTAGAAACAAGGGGCATCAGGCTCCATACGGAGCTTGATAAATCGGCCCCATAGTGTTAGTGACTTGTGAGTTAGTGAGTTAGTGAGCATGACTAGAATTATTGTTTAACTTACAATGGTATTGGTACAATTAGTAGAATAGTTAAAGAACTTAATTAGCAACAATATTGAAATCTAAACTAACAAAGATTATCTTGACATTTGTTGCACAGGCCTCCTCAGTGCTATGTGTTGTCTGGGTCCATTAAGAGCACATGCCTATCTATGCCACCCTTGTAAAATGGTAAAATAATCAAACATATTCAAGCATTTTCAGAGTGTTTCTTTTGCCTTAGAATTAAAAAGGAAGATATTAAAATATTCACTTTGCAATGCTACTTGCATTTTCTTTTACTATTGTGTGTTGTTTAAAACTGCAAGGTTCAACTAATGCAAAATATATATTTTACTTTAGAGGCATAGTCGTGTGCAACAAGATTATCTGTTTTTCTTTCTTATTTACATAGGGGATTTCCATTTTTCATGTTCAGGAAGATCAAATAAAGCAAAAAACTTCAGTGACCTTACAGGGCTCCAGAATGACACAGAGATAAATGAAGCCTGTGTTTTTCAAGGCAGCTGGGGATTTATGGCATTCAAAGAGACTTTCCCTGCACTGACTATTGGCAGTGCGGCAGATAATCACACTGTAATAGCAAATGTGCTGCCTTGTTTAAATTGTGTATAAATCAGACTTAGCATTGGCATATTTCTCTGTTTTCACAGGTTTGCCTACATTTAAAAATGATAAAGAGCCTCCAGAGTTCTGTCTAAATGAGTGTTAATTGTATTACAATTTAAACCGGGGTAATGTATCAAAGTGCTTGGAAGAACAATGCATGTGTTTAAATAATTTTATTATTAATCATGTACCATTTTTGCATAGTATTTTACTACTTTAAATATTTTCTGCTGTAACCTATGCTTCTTAGCTGCCCTAATTAAATATTCTATTTATGTTCTATTTGTTGTTCTGTGAGAAACCTGGGGCTTCCCAAATCCTATGTAGGCATGCTGAAACACCCACCCAATATATGTCTGTATTTCACTCTTGGGCCAGCCAGACCTTGTTGCTAAATAGCTCCACTCAACTCTGAGCTATACAGACCCTATCTCCTCATGCTTAGGCCCTTAATCCCAGACTCCTGGTATCATTTTAAAAAGTTGTATTTAAATATTTCCCTCCTCCAAGACAATTTTGTTAAACAATAGATAAATACTTTGATTTTTTAATTTTTTAATTTGTTATTTTCTGTCCGTTATGTAACCCACAAGAAAGAGAAAAAAAAAAAAACCTATTAGAGCACAATTATTCTATCCATACAAATTTAGAATGCTTATTGAACATGAAGTCATTTGCTGCATTATCAATAAAATAGCTAAATTTAATAATATAGCTAACCTCAAAAACACGTATAACATATATTCTAAGTAACTGCATTAGAGAATATATATTCATGGAAAGTCAATGTTAAATCTCCTTGACTTCATTTGCTTATAACCTCTTTTTGTTTTCTATTTACATTTTGTATAGTGGTCCATTTGATATTTTGAATGTTAATAGTTAAATTAGCATTCAAATGTTGATTCTCAATTACTATTACTATTAAAAAAAAGAAGCAAATTATTACATTAAAATGTATGGGTCAAATTTTTATTTGATAAGGTAAGTCTATGAGACACAACACATTTGAATTTTAATTTTGCTATTTTGTTATATAGACACCACATTTAATAGTAGAAATGAATGCCAAGGGAAAGATTTGTTTTACAATTTGAATGATATATTTAGGCATATGCTCAATCCTAGTTACTAATTTCCCATGGAATAGAATATTTCTGTAGTTCTTTGCTGCACATTCTAAATAACATATAACATTAATATATAGGAGAGTAGTTATGATGGTATATGGGGGTCTATTTATCAAGCTCCGTATAGAGCTTGAAGTCCTGTGTTTCTGGCGAGCCTTCAGTTATGGAGCAGCGGTCTTTGCTCTGAGGAAGTGGACAGAGATCGCCAGAAATCAACCCGATCGAATAGGATCGGATTGATTGACACCCCCTGCTAGCGGTGCAATGATGACTGCGGAGAGCATAATGCTGTCCTCATTCACCTATGTCTGTCGTACATGATTTGCTGATCGGATCATGTCGGACAGACATTTGATAAATAGGCCCCATTGTGTTTTCTAGATAGTATATACTTTACTTAATGCCTATTGATTAACCCCTTGCCTGCAAAACACGACTGTAATTCATTCCTTTTTGAAACCAAGAAGTGTATGACATTAGGTAACATTAGTTTATTGATCTATTATTATTATATATTGTTATAAGCTAAGGCTATTGTTGTTGTTATTTAGAATTTAACTTTATTTTTTATTTTTTTGCATCCATCTTATTTTAACCGTTCTCTTCACTGTCTTTTAGGATTATCTCTCTTGCATAATTTAGATAAATATCTTGCTCCACAAATTTCCTGTTGTTGATGGACTGAATTCTTAAATTAAAACTTTTTAATTTGTGTCATGTATCTAAATAAATTCAAGGCCATGGTGCTTATGATTAAATACTACATAACACAGATATGTTTATATGATATCACCACACAAAGGATTGTGGAAAAACAATAAGGAACATACGTAAAACATGGGGACATTTTATTTCTAAGCATTTCTGATATAAAGACAGGTTTATTCACTTTTCCTAATCCTGATCATGTGCAGAGATGGATAAAAATACTATATTATGCATTAAAAGTCATTTTTTTCAATTAAAAAAACAATTTGCATTTTTAACTTTTGGTATATTCCTTTCTGTTTAGGAGCAAGATTTTGTTTAAAGGATATTAAAGGGACACTAAACCCAACATTTTTCTTTCATGATTCAGATACAGCATGCAATTTGAAAAAACTTTTTAATTGCCTTCTATTATATTTTTCTTTGTTCTCTTTGTATCTTTTGTTGAAATGCAGGGACGTATTCTTTAGAGCCGACCCATTTCTGGAGCACTTTATGGCAGCAGTTTTGCAAGAATGGTATCCATTTGCAAGAGCACGAGATAGCAGCACTATTTCTTGCCATGTAGTTCTCCAGATGCCTACTTAGGTATCTCTTCAACACAAAATATCATGGGAACAAAGCAAATTTAATAAAAGAAGTAAACCGGAAGCTTTTTTTTAAATGATATGCTCTGTTTAAATCACAACAGAAAGTTTTTGGTTTCATATACCTGTAATACCCCATAGAATACAGTAGCCACAGCTTTTTGGTTTTACAAAAGTGCATTTCTTTACACCACTTTTTTTAGCATTGTATGTGTATAGCAAGTTTACACTGTGCTGAACAAGTTTAGCTCATGTAAGTAAGTGTATTATTATTGTAATAGTTTCACTATTGTATTATAGTAAAAGAGGAGGAGTTTTGGTTTACATATAAAAATGTTATTGCCATTCAACACTGTCAGAAGGTTCATTAATATTATACCTTTGCTGTAGATGGCGCTACTACCTTTAACATTCCGTCAGTGGCAGTGAACCCTCGTCTCCAACAGTGAAGTGTAGAAAACTGTGTAGAAAACTGCCTTCTAACTGTGATAACAGCTTCCACCATCAGGGGAAATGTTCTTGTCTCCAGGAACTGCCAGACTTCGCACATGACACACCAGCCTAACCTGCCCATGGCTGGCACACCCATAAATTCACAACTCTTGCCAAGCCCCCCACCAAATACCAGTTGACCACAGCTCCCAGAAAGCCCCTAGAACACTTTGGAAAGTATGTAATTAGAAGATACAATTATTATTGCTTTACGGTTAAAAGCAACTACATTACTAATATAAACAGTCAGTTATTATTTCTTATTTCTTAACAATTGTATTACATAGACAGAACTAGACCTGAAAAATATTTAGTTGAACTAAAAGATATCTGTGGATTATATGAATTATTTTCTTAAATAATACAAACATTAATAATACAAATATTTTTATTTTGTTAAAAACAAATTCTCACATAACAAGAAGTAAATGCATGTAATATTCTGCCTGAGCAAGTATGGAATACCAGTCTGATTTCTGTGGGGTTTGTCTAAGTGTGGAGCTATTTTTCTTGTTTTTCTGCTTTTGTAATTAGGAAATTAAATAATTCAACTGTGATTAGCTTGACAATACAAAAAAATCTAAGCTTTGATTAATGGGCTTCAAATGATCTTTTTTTTATTTTAGTTTGTTAGTGCATGTTTGAGGCCTTTCTTTATAACAGAACAGCATTGGTTTGTGTTCAAGGGTTTTCTCAGGGGAATGTTCCTTCTCGTTCAGGCCAAATGATATACTGTCTAAACAAAAATGAATATCAGAGCAAATAACATACTTGATATGGATGGCAAGCGCCTAAACCCAAACAAATAAAGGAATGGATTTATAACATATTAAATATTCTAAACTGTCTGCAAGGTTTTCTGTTCAGAAATTAAAATGCATTCTGGCTGGTAATGGAACAAATCATTTTTCGATTGTTCACATAAGCAGTTGTGCCTGGGGGATGTTTTGTTTGATTACACAGAGCGCCATGTGTTATCTTGTTCTGCAAATGGTTTGCATAGGGCATGATAGCAACACATTATGTCCTTCTTGGAAGCATGAATTTTTAACTTTAGAAATTTGTTGATTTTTACTTATTAAACACATTGTGATATCTGACACCAAGTTCGACAGAGACTAGAAAAATACTAATTTAGTCAGAAGAAAAAAGATACTAGTCAACTAAATGTTAAAGGACGAGGGTAATCCGTAATAATAAAAAAATGTGTTAGAGCATGTAGATTTAAGACTATCAGGCCTACACTACTGTGTTTTTAACCCCACAAACCAACTATAATCCAAAAAAGCAGCCCTAATTATACATTTACTGTTCAAATCAGCCAATAGAATTTAAGCAACTCTCATCCTATTGGCTGATTTGAAATTTTCAGCCAATAGGAATGCAACGGTACCCCAATATAAAAGGGGTACCTTGCATTCAAGCTTCAGTGTGTAGCGGTGATTGAATGAAGAGAATTCTCCGTGCTGGATGTCGTCATCGTCGCCGCCGGTCATGGTCAGCTCTGTGTCGCCACAGCTCGGCACCACTGGGTTGAAGATAGAAGGTGCCCCGGTGATGGAGGAAGATGTCGCTGCCTGATTGAAAACTTCTTGCCGCCTGGATGAAGATGGATGTCCAGACTTCAGGAACTGTGAGTATATTTTCTGGGGTTATTGTTAGGTCTTATCTTTTTTTTGGGTGTTTTTTTTTTTTTTTGATTAGGGCTTTTTTTATTTTAATGGGCACAAAAGAGCTGATTGCCCTTTTAAGTGCCCATACAAATGCCCCTTTAGGGGCAATGGGTAGCTTAGGTTTTCTTTAGACTTAATTTTTTTTTTATTTTAGATGGTTGGTTGGGTGGGGGGGGGGTTACTTTTAGAGGGGACTTTGTAATTTTATTATGTAAAAGAGCTGTTTAACTTAGGGCAATGCCCTACAAAAGGCCCTTTTAAGGGCTATTGGTAGTTTATTGATAGATTAGGGGGTGTTTTTATGTTGGGGTAGCTTTTTTGTTTTTATAGGGCTATTAAATTAGGTTTAATTTTTATTATTTTGGATAATTTCATTTTTTGTTTTGTAATCTTAGTGTATTTTTATTTTTCGTAATTTTAGTGGGGAGGTTTTCTGTAATGTTAGATTTTTTTTTATTTTTTCGTAGTGTTAGTTTTTTTAATTTTGTAATTTAGCTTTTTTTATTTTATTTTATTTTCTTCAAATAGTTTTTTTATGTTTATTTATAGTTTATTCTTAGTTTTTTTTATTTTATAGGTAAGTTTTTATTTATTTTAAGATAGTTATATTGTATATTTAATTTAAAGTATAGGGGATAGTTAGCTTTAGGGGTTAATTGTTTAATTTAGTGTGTTGCGATGTGGGGGGCTGGCGGTTTAGGGGTTATAGGTTTATTTAGTGTCGACGATGTCGGTGGAGGTGGTTTAGGGGTTAATAGTTTTATTATAGTGATGTGGGGGGCCAGGGGTTATGGGGTTAATAGGTTTATTTAGTGTTGGCGATGTTGGATAGCGGTGGTTTAGGGGTAAATAGGTTTATTTAGGTGTTAGCAATGCGGGGGCGGTTGTTTAGGGGATAATAACTTTATTTAGTGTCGGCGATGTCAGGGACAGCAGATTAGGGGTATTCAAACTAGGGGTTTATGTTAGGGTGTTAGGTTTTTACATAACTTTCTTTTCCCCATAGACATCAATGGGGATTGCATTACGGCAATCGCCATTCCGCGATCGCAGGTGTTAGTTTTTCTCTAACACTTTCTCTCCAAGAAAACGTACACAAGCATGTCAAGTCAGGCCTTGGGTTTTGTGCGGTATAGAGCTTATCGCACCATATCACACAACACAAGAAGGATTTTCTGTAACTTGTAATGGCAGCGCTATGGAGAGTGCAATACCACTAATTTTTTTGGTTATTTACGCACACAGTTTAGCGCATAACTTGTAATTTTGCCGTTAGTAAATAGCAAATTAAATGTACTATTTTTGCTACAAATTTTACTACAAGGTTCTAAAATTATCTTTTCAGAAGACTTCCTACTTCGTCAGAGGCTTGTCTGACGAAGTAGGAAGTCTCCTACGAAATGCGTTAGGCACGCCTTCAACTTGTCACATACCCACAGCTGTTTGCTTTTGCCGGCTTAAGTGTTTCGAGCAGCTGGGAGTGTTTTTTGTGGCAAATCTGTTCCACGGTTTGGATGTGCCCAGCAGGGGTTTAAGATTTCTGTACGTTGGAGACAGCATTCTGTACTTTGAAAAATGTTGCCGTTGGTAAATAGCAAATTAAATGTACTATTTTTGCTACAAATTTTACTACAAGGTTCTAAAATTATCTTTTCAGAAGACTTCCTACTTCGTCAGAGGCTTCTCTGACGAAGTAGGAAGTCTCCTATGAAACGCGTTAGGCCACGCCCACCTTCAACTCGTCACATACCCACAGCTATTTGCTTTTGCCGGCTTAAGTGTTTTGAGCAGCTGGGAGTGTTTTTTGTGGCGAATCTGTTCCACGGTTTGGATGTGCCCAGCTGGGGTTTAAGACTTCTTTACGTTGGAGACAGCATTCTTTACTTTGAAAACGACCCTGAATGCTGGAGACATATTTGGGACACTAAAGTAGAGCCGTGAGATTCGTTTATGTACCCATATCTGCTTTTATCATACCTCATATCTGTTTGAAGTTTTAATGTGTGAGTGTGCATTTGTTGTGTTTTGTTCAATAAATCCCTGTGAGCTTTTGACATGCTACGCTTAGGGGTGTGCGCCTCTGTACTCCCCCCCTTTTTGTCTTTAAATATATGAACACCTTATTATAAATATGTTATTTATCAATGTAAAAGAAAATATTCCTTACTCCATTTTGTTTTTAAATTTATAAGGAACCAAATGGCTTTGAAAAAAAAAAGTTTAATTTTTTTGGTGCCTTCATACTTTTATCCCCATCCCTTATTGTAGTGCTCTTTGTACACTAAAATAACCTTAATCCTAAACGCTACTCTAATGTGTGCTGCTTCAGCACTGGCTTGTCACAAAAATATCAGCCCTTTATGAATCTAGGTAGTTGTTTTTTCTTTGTAATTGCTCACAATGAGACTTTATGATATTGGTTGTGTTAGCTTTAAACAAACAAAAAACTGCAGCTGCTGAAGTATATCAGACTAGCATAGCTTGTTTAATATGGATGCTGTTTGAGCAATACTAGACATTTACAATGTACCGCTGTTTGTGTTTTTTTCTTTTATCCTGAGGTGTTTGTGCATTGCTCTTTATGTTTATGAGGGCTGAATTCTCATTGACAGAAGCATATGCTGTTACTCTTGTACCTCACTTTGAAGATTCACTTCAATAGCCCGCTTAATGTGTTTGAAGCCAATGTAAATTGGGGCCTGCATATGAATGTATTATAAAAATGATACAACTGCTACAGAGGAAGCCGCATAACGGAAGACAGTGTAAGTCATCACGTCTAAAACAAGCTTTATATAGAAAGATGACTATGACGAATAAAGCCATCAATTTCACTTTGTAGTTTTAATGTAATTAGACTTTCCTAAATCCTCACTAGTGGAAAAAGGACTAGCACAGAGCAGAACATTTCCCCATCTCATATGTATTTTTATTAACAATATCCATATACACTGTCAGCGTCCTTAAAAACATCACTGATCCCTGACTTTCCAAAACACTTGTTCCTGGTGCTGTAACAATAAATGTGCTTTCACTATGGTCATCCCAGCTACCAAAATCAGCTCAGGTAGAGCCTATACATTTCACAGGATGGTTTATGATTGTCATGTGACAAAAAAATAATGTTTTCAATCTAAGAGAAGGCCCTCAAAAGAAGCTAAAAATATTGGCCCTGTGAATATCTCATGGGTTATGCTGCTATATATCATTTTTTCTCTAATATTATATTTGCCTAATCAATCACACCTCAAGCCAGCATGGCTGGCCAATCCAGGGACAATGTCAGGCAGTCCATGGGAGTGTAGAGCTCCAATGCTCCCACATTTTTCAGGACAGTCTTAATTGGGACCTATCTCACTATCCCTACCACCAAAACTCCATTCTTTATAATCATTCTTGTTATATAGAGTGAAACCAGGGGCAACAGCACCATGCCCTTCACTGCCCAACCCTACCCACATCCAACAATACATTTATAGCTTCACCTTGTCTGCCCAGGCTAAACCCATAGGTTGTTGAGACTTTGCAGACAAGGCTTCCTTATTTAGTCATTAGCCTCCAGGTCTCTGGATGGCATCAGGAAAAAGTTGGGACGTATTGCAGTGTTTGGGTGTGCCTGGAGCACAGTTAAATTATCCTTGATTTTATTTTGTGGAACCAGGACTTTTAAACAGACATGTAGAGCTTTTAAACAAAATGTGGGACAGTAGGGATGTGTGTACAAATGTCAATGCACATGGCTTAGCGTGATATCAGGAATGTTTAATGTGTACTAGTAACCACTTTAGCAGTGATAACATTTAATAAGCATAAGTACTTTGGAAAAAGCACTTTATAATGTTTTTTGTTATGCTCTATTGTACATTTAAAATTACATTACTTTATACCCTTAATTAATATTAATGTGAGAAATTCTATTGAGAAAAGTCTATTTGCTTGTATTCCTCCTCCTTATTTGTGATTTGCCTGTTAAAGTTTAATATTGTATTTGAGTGTTTGAGCCCAAAGAGCATGCCAAGAAAATGTCAGCAGGCTTTGTTTCTACACTTCCATCTGGGATGTAAATAATATCATACTACTATCCCACTGAGACCTATGTTGCCAAGAAAAATCATTTGTATACACATTTTTTCGTTTCCTGAATTATTCTCCAGAAATCTAATTTCAGCTAATATCAACCAGCCGTTAGCCCAAACCCAACAATACATTTAACAATACCCAATCGTTCTGACATTAAAATGTGCAAATACATTTGCCCAGCCCCACATTTTATACCGTTTGAACAAACCTGACCCTGTTTTCCCCGAAGCAGATGATGATGATTGCAACAAATACAGGTTTATCACATCTTTATTTCCTTCTAATCCTCATTAGCTGACATTTCTTCTGATGTTCATTGGCTTAAAAGTACTTCTTGGTAATGTTTATTGATTTAAAGGTACTTCCTGCTAATGTACATTAACATTAAAAAGGCAGAAAAATGGCAATATGTTTTAAAATGTCCTCATTAAAACACCTATAATCCTGTTTGTCATTTAGCCTTTAAGGACATGTGTTGTACCCTGTACAGTGACTTTGTTCTGGGCTGTTTATGCACCGGTCCCACCAAAAGCAGCAAGACAGTGCAGAAGGTATGCATTGCAGAATAACGTAACAGAGGCCACCCCAGATAGTGATAACAAGGACAGGTTGTCTAAGTGATCCTATACCGGCCTCTGGGGTGCCTCCATTGCATGAGATACAGGTTAGGATCAGGTTGTATCTCATGCTGTTGCAGGAAGCCTGCATGTGAGTCATAGACCTCCATGTACTAAACGGCATACAGACAAACTTCTGAGCTTGAGAAATTGGCTGCAAAGTTCTGGGGCATACTGGCAGCGGATTCTGTTCATCCCCTGTCCGTAAATATAATTTCACACTCAAGTAAGTGTGTAATGCCACCCCAATTTCCATCCAATCATGCAAAAGGCAAATATATGTTAGTAAGTACTGCGCT
>CAJPDP010702380.1:0-11701 GCA_905336975.1 Bombina variegata variegata
TTTACACTGTTATACAGGCTGTACACTCACTACGTTACATTGTAGCAAAGTGTCATTTCTTCAGTGTTGTCACATTAAAAGATATAATAACATATTTACAAAAATGTGAGGGGTGCACTCACTTTTGTGAGATACTGTAAATACATCTTGCATATATATTTTTTAAAATAATTTTTATCTGATAGTGTTTATATGAGTATAACTGTAATTTTACTCACTACCCTTTACGCAAGTTCTTTAGTCGTGCTAAACCAACAAGCACAAATCGTGATTGCGCTTGAAGAAACACATTTACTTTCAACTTGTAATATGAGCCCTATTTCCAATGCAAACAAAAATCTGTAAAAACCTGATATCGTTTACAGACAAAAGTTAGCACGCCACTTGTAATCTAGCCCAAAATCGAAAAGCCAAATGCCTTTTGGGGGGACAAACTGCCAACAGATTGTGATCAACCCCAAAGTTATAGTTAGCTGTAGAGCAGCAATGTGCTACCGAGACCAAGTGAATACATCTGGTGAACCAAGGTCAAGAGGCATATATGTATAGCCACCAATCACCAGCTAGCTCCCAGTAGCCTACCCAGGTATATTTTTAAAAAAAGGATAGCGTGTAAAACCATGTAAAATTGATAATAGAATTAAAATGGAAATTCGCTTAAAACTGCATTTTCTTTCTGTCCAAACTATTAAAGTTTAATTTTTACTTTCAATTCCCTTTAAGAAGTATAAACATCAAACAGCATATGAATGAATCTCCAAAAGCACCTTGTTCTAAGAAGTAACAGAATAAAATAAGGTATAAGACTAGTGTTTGTAAATCACTCAGATTTAGAAATGCTTTCCCTTTTTTTTATGTGAATACATATTACAAATCAGTCAGCTTTACATTCTTATGTTTTGTATTAAACCTCTACAACATGGTGAAATTGTCTTTTAGTAATAGCCAATGGGATCTTTAGGCCATTCTATCTGGTTGTATTTATTATTTAAAATCACACTTAAATAGATTACTTCATTTCCGTTCTCGTATTGTGATATTTAGTTAAAAAAAAAAAGCGTATTTTGCAAGATTCTCCCTGATTTTTTTTAATCATGTTGGAGTTCTCTCAATGAAGAGACCTGAATTATTATATGGATCTCCAAAGACTATTTTAAGGAAATAATCTCGCTACACATAAAAACTGTAATAAAGTTTAATTTATATTTATAATACCTCAATTCTGTCAATTATTACTGCACATTAGTACTTAGAGGTATATTTAAATAAGTTCTGAATAATATAATATTCAACTAGATTTTAAGCATAATGTTGAAAATTAATGGAAACTGGATGGAGTGGACTTCAAGTACAAAGAATGAGTATGAAGTATTGTTATTAAAATCCAATTTGTAACAATAAAAAATACAAATAGGCCTCCTGTGTTGTCATGGCAACAAGTCCAGCCAACCTTTTAAAATCTGTTTTGGAGCACAATCACTAGCATAGTTAACATGAAATGGATATTTTTGGCAAATGTAGCAACATGACAATCAAATGAGATGGTTAATCACTAATTTGTTATGTTTTCTTAAAAAATGTGGGACATGTTTTTATTCTTATATGTCCTATTTTGTGCTCACCCCACAATAACATAACTAAAATGTTGTTTCCTTTTTCTTTAGTTTATTCTGCTAATTATTATCAGCTTATCCCTTTTTTCTTCTTATCCCAGATTTTTCTTTCCTCACTCCTCTCGTCTTTTCCAACACATTGACATTCCCTTTATCGTTCCAGCAGCTCAATTCATTATTATCCCTTTCCTTCAAGCCTTACCTATCATGTTATTTCATTCACATCCCATTCCCCTTACCTTTGTGGAACTGTGACTATTTGTGGGCTTAATGTTCTGCTATACTGATTGTTTTCCTTTAACATAATGGTTCCTGCCTTACGTTTTCTTTGCAAAACTGAAAGTGCTAGCAATGATACAATGCTTTGTTCCCACATGGAATGGCAGAAAAGCATTGAGCGATCTGTTATACAAAGACTCCAGCTTCTCATTTGCAGTAATAGGATTTACTAAAAAGTGTTATTCTGACATAAGATAGAAGTGGGCAATAAATTGTGACAAGCTCCTAAAAAAATGCGATAAATCGAGAAGGATGCCGGTCCCAAGAGCCACCAATAAGACTGTCCTTTCCAGGTGTTTGTGTCTGAGCTGAGCCCGTGGCAGTGACTTGCAATTCTTTCCTATCCAGCTCACATCTGTTTATTTTCATTAGTGCAGTCTTCTGACAAGTGAATGGTGTCTCAATAGAATACTGAATGTCTCTGCTTTGTAAGAAGATTCTCTGTTTGAGTTTCTCTTTTTGCTTATGGTGTTTCAAGGAATAAATCTTTACAGATGTTTTAACCCACTCACTAACTAAATAAGGCTCAACCCATAGGATGAACATTGTGTTTTTGTGTTGCTATTGCGAATAATATTCCTGTAGAGATTAGACATTGCTTCTTCTCTCTTGCAGTTGAACTTGATATATGCTGAAGATTCAATAAAACCTGTTTATTAAACTAATACATTGTGGGGGAAAAACTTGCTACAACATTGCAATGTTAAAAAAAATGTGCAATACAAAGAAATTTGTACCTTTGTTACATCTGCCAGTTGTGTGTGACTCAATAATCAATAGAGCAGCATTGCATAATAGTTCACCTCTTGCCATATACAGTCCTACTGTGAAGGACACCGACATCTAAAAAAAACATTCAAAAGGCTACTAAACAAACAAATTAAATTGTATAAAAACACCACAAATAAAACAATCCACTCTAACATATGCACAAAAGAAAACCTAAAAACAAGTAAAAGAAGAGAAAAAAAAAAACTGGAAAAACCTATTCAGCTTTGAAATAGCAAAAAAAAAAAAAAAAAAACAATTGTGAGATAAGATACTTCACATTGACAATAGAATGTTTATGAATTCTGCATGGTTAGCATCAGTGTAGGTGAAAAATCATGACCAGACCCCCAGAATGCCCAGAGTCTCTTGGAAACATTTACTCTTACCGTGGTTCAAACGCTTGACAATATCTATTAAACATAACGTCATGTATTGCGCACTTTATGCAATTATTAATATTAATGTCACAAACACCTATTAACACATTTGTAACAAATATACGTGAACTGATGCTCTGTGAATTTTGAACACCTTCACAGCGAGGCCCCTCTGCAACCTCAACAGCATTAATGAACCTTAGTGGTAAACTTTAGCTTCAGAGTGTTTATCTCACTGTGCAACAGACCTCCCAACTATCCCAAATTGAGAGGGACAGTCTCTTATTCTGAGCTCTGCCCCACTGTCCCCAAGGGAACATTATATCGCCTACTTATTATTCCACAGATAACAGGGCGAGATTCAATGCTTTGCTAACCAATATGCTTTAGTCAATGGGCTCCATTTAATAATTATCAGGCAGACATGATTCGCTATGGTGAATCATGACCGCCAGGCATCACTGCGAGCAGACATCACGCACTGCCCGCAGTTACCATTGCACATGCATTTCACAAGTAATGTTTGTGCAATTCCGCCGCCTGCTCACTGGTGGCCAATCGGCCGCTAGCAGGGGCTGTCAACCAGGCCAATCGTATTGGGATGATTTCAATCCTCCACCTTTTAGTTGGGGGACAAGTTAAGGAGCAGCAGTCTTAAGACTGCCTGTACTTACTGCAACTATCGTTTCAGACTCATCTCTGGGCCTCTGAAGCAGCAATCACTGCTTGGTAAATGGAGCCAAATGCATTAAATGTATCACAAAACATTTCCTTTTCATATTATGTTCACAGATGTTAAAGAGACAAGACAGAGTTTGCTAGTACATGGTCTATTATACTACCCAGAGATGTACCTTTACAATTTCTCTGATCTGCTACAGACTATAGCCTGTTTCTGGGTTATGTCTTTGATTACATTTTGTCATTACTATGAACCTTGCCACAAACAGTAACCACTTAAATAGCAGTGATTATCTATGAGTTTGTGCTGCATACCCTTAACATTGCTGACAAAACTAACAATGCATTAGCCAATCAGGATCCAGTTATTTGGTCTATGTAGGGTTGCCAGGTATCCAGTATTCATTTAAGACAGTCCAGCATTTCAAAAGACTTTCCTGCAAACTCTATACAAAAATGTCCTTTTTAAGGGTCCGCTGGGGGGCAGCTAAATTTGAAAGGCCACCTATGTCTCTATGTCTAACAAAAATAGATCAGAAAGAAGTGACACTGCACATGTACTGCTCTTTGTATTACTTTCTGGCAGCCAAGTGTTGCTAGAAGTATTGGAAGTTGTTAAAGCACTACTCTTTGTATGTATAATTTCTGCTTTGTGTACTTTACTGTCAACCATAAGGGTGTAAAATCACTGCACGTTATTGGTAGCCAAAAAGGCATTTTTTTGTGTGTGTGTATTGCTGGCAAGCAAGGGAATTAAATCACTGCTCAGTAAAGAAAGGGTGGGACCTCAGAAAGCTTTGTGGAAGGGCCATTGTGAGTCTCCATCTATCACCCATGCCCAGACACCTACAGGTTGCCCAGTATTTTTGTGGAGAACATCTGGAAACCCTAGGTCTCTGGTGAGTTTCCAGCTATCCTGCCAGGTAAGTCCTCCTCCATTTCCAAGGTAATTAAAAAATGAATGTATAGAACCTTTCTGAAGTACCCGGGAGATGCAGCTAAGGAAATGGTTAGCAATATCAAATCAAGTAGAAAGTGCAAAGAGTATAAAACTAAGAGAATATGTTTAAATGAGTTTGCATGCTAAGTATATTTAACTTCACCTAAACTGTCTATCAGGTGAAGCACAAATAGAGCTATCAATCACTGTCGGAAATCATATTAAACAGAACGTCAGTTTCAATACATTTTGATGATAATACAGAGAGTGTTTGTCACTTATGCTAGGTATACAGAATCATCATTATAGGTAGAAATATGATTAATAAACATTCACAGTAGCAAGATGATGGTGTGAATACAGTTGTTTTCTACAATTTCTCTTAAGGCTAAAAAACTTGATTTCAAACAAATCTACTTATTCTGGAACACAGATATCACTGCCATGATGTAATAAACCCAATGAAGCGTTTATGCTTAAAGGGACATTGCATTAAAAAAATATTTAATATGTATGAAATAGAAACATTGAAACAGATAATAAAAACGGTTGAAACAAATCTATTTTTGTTACCTGCAAACAAGCAGATTTCTAAGATTCCAAACACTCCCCTGAAACCCGTTTTGTTGCAATTCTGCTCAATAAAAGACTTAGAGCCTAATGTTTAAAGGATCGTTGTGTCTGCCAAAAAAATCCTAATTTCTATCTTGCCAGCATCGCAAAGCTCTCGCCAGGGGAAATGTTCTAAAAAAGTGGGCTTATGCTTGCTGTAAAGAGGTTTTGCTATGTGGCTTCCATATAAAATATATTAAGCTTGCTAAATCCAACATTCCCAGAACATCGTCAAGGAATGGCTATCTCAGCAGTGGAGAGGGGGCATATTAGTAGCACTCCACTTGTAATCTAGGTCATAATGTGTCTCGTAAATTTAAAAATGGATTATATTTTATAATAGTTAAAATAATCAATATGCAAAATTTTACAGTAAATGATGTATATTACTTAAAAATGATTATCTCGCCAATGAAAGAGTGGCAAAACATGTGTGTGTAAATATGTTCACTGAAGCTAGTGTGTATTGTTTAGAACATTAGAACATACCTGCAAAGTTTCCTCATTGTTATACAATTTATGTTCATGGAACAAATATGGGCTGGATTATGGAGTGAAAATTTGTGCTTCCACTTAGGTATTATCTCCGCTAGATAGAAGCTTTTTTTTGTGCGTGTCAGGTTGAGCTTGTATTACAAGTTGAAATTAAAAGGTTATACGAGTATATTCAATAGTGCTGAACCCAACATGAAATATTAATATTTCACGTTCCAATGTTCTTCATAAAGCAGAATATGTTCTATTTATTCTTAAACACATATTTGTATATATATCTGTATATACTTATACCAATATATCTATGCCTATAGATATTATATATAGGTATAGCTATGTATTTTGCAAGAACAGTATCAGATATATATAGAAATATATATTTCATAATAAAAAGTAAATTTTTTTGAGAATCATGTTTCGTGATTTAGCTTTTAACGTGGACGGATTAGCGCACATGAAAATTTAGTAATCCCAAGGCGCATTATTGAAATATTACATATAGAACATTATAAAAAAGTACAATATATATATATATATATATATATATATAAATATTTATTCTATAGATTGTTTAGAATATTTTACAAAATGTTTACTATTTTAAATAATTTTTATTAATGTTTTTAATATTTTATATGTAATATTTCAATAACACGCCTTAAAATTAAAAATTAAAATAAAAAAAATTAAAGTTTTCATGTGCGCAAACCCAACCATGTTAAAAGCTAAATAGCAAAACACATATTTTACATTCCTATGTTCTTCACATAGAAAATATATTTTTTTTATTAAATATATATTTCTATATATATTTGATACTGTTCATGTAAAATACACATCTAAACATATATATCTAAAGGAATAGATATACAGGTATAGGTAGGGTTGCCAGGTGTCAGGTATTTGACCGGACAGTCCGATATTTTCAGTTACTGCCCGGTAATATCTAGGTCATAATGTGTCTTTTGTAAATTTGAAAATGGATTATGTTTTATAATAGTTAAAATAATCAATATGCAAAATGTCACAGTAAATAATGTATATTACTTAAAAATGCTTATCTCGCCAATGAAAGAGTGGCAAGACATGTGTGTGTAAATATGTTCACTGAAGCTAGCGTGTATTGTTTAGAACATTAGAACATAACTGCAAAGTAATTATCTATGAGTTTGTGCTGCCTACCCTTGCAGAATATAAAAATACCACATCTACAGTCAACCAGTTGTAATCATTCTGTCATTCCATATCCTCCCTCAGTTTTAATACATGGGTAGTGTGCCTAATTCAAGTCTATTCACAAGGGGTTGCAAATACATATCCAACCATTCAGATCTTGGTTCAAGCAGTGATCCAATCCCTGCAACAATTGGGCGGAGCCTTCCATCCTCAAGGCCTTTGTGCATCTTTGGAAGGTGGTGAAAAATAGGCAATACTGGATCACTTACGTTCAGACCCATTGCAGTTTTCTTGTCCAGGATGCCTATTTCCTCACCATCCACACCATCGTCCAAGAGCGACAATAGTTCCTTCTGGAACCTACCAGTGGGATTACAATTTAGCTTTGTATATACATTTGGGTCACCTAATTGGCGTAAAGCCTCAGACACATAAAAACTTCTTTGTATCATGTCTGCTCTCACATTCATATATATGCCCCTTAATAGGCTTCCCTTTCTCTATACAAAATATTGGCGTTGGTATGTACACTATCCTGTGAAAGTACACTAAGATCTTCAAGTACTCTTTTATGAAATAGCTCCAATTGTTTACCTCTTGATTGAATTGGGTAAAAATTAGACCTAGTTTTAATTAAAGTACCCCTAGCGCAATCATATGGAGTATCCAGTGAATCAGTACTATCTAGGGACCTCAATGTTAATAAGCTGTGAGTGTCTTCAAAGTTAAGTGTGTGTATTTCTTCCCGACCACCCCTTGATTCTTAGCTTAAATTTAACCCAGACAATTCGGAGTAGAATTTCTTAAGCGTAAGCAGTCGTACAAATATATTCACATCTAGAATGGCCTGGAAGAGATCAAAATTCCTAGTTGGACTAAAGTTTAAACCAAGTCTCAAAACCTTTAGTTCTGTTTCACTAAGGGCATAAGAGGAGACGTTTATCACATCCATATATTTTATTGTTTAGAGACCATTGTATTTTTGCCTCTCCTTCTTTGTGGTAGGGGTGTGTTCTGCCCCCCTCCCTCGGCTTGTGTTGTGTCCCTGTGATAAACCTGCCCCGTAGCACTTTGTGAGTCCTTGGATAGTATGGATTTAATTGAGTTCTTATCTATTTCTCTCTGTGCCTTTGGTCTTGCCCCTAGATTTTCATTGGCGGACTGACTAGTTGGTATCAAAATCTGTTTATTTGCCACAGTACCTGTGAAATCATTTACTGTTTCACCAACTTCTATGTCTGAGTCCCTATTGTCCTCATAGGAGCTAGAAAATGCTTAAAGAGAACATCTGTGGTCTCAGGTTCAGTATCTGTAAAAGTCACTCTATGCTTCCCCCTAGATCTATGACATTTCTTATTTGTTATTTTATTTGGAGTCGTTTAAGTCTGATTTTTCAATATTCTCATATTAGATTGATTATTTTTAGTATTTATGTGTCTTCTACGGTTCCTCCTCCACCAGATAAAAACCTGACCACTCTGATAATCATTTTTATCCCTTAGATATTTAGGGTGTTTAGCTTGAATAATCTGCAATTTATTTGTTTCCACTGTATCCTGTAGGGTTTTATCCAAGACTCTATACCCTTCTATATCTTTAAACTTATTTAGCTCTAATTGCAAGTCCTCATTCTGTTGCTTTACAAGAGTTAGTTGTGAAGTTTTATAGTTAACAAGTACCTACATCAAACATAAGGAACACTCAGATAAGACATCATATATACAGTATATATAAAATTCAATAAACTTTACCTCAAACTCCCCCCCCCCCCGCAGTTTTTCCTTAGGTGTTCTGTATTTTTGTGGCGGACACCTGGCAGTGGCAACCCTAGGTATATACAGATTTATATAGAGATATGTATTTACAATAAAAAGTACATTATCCTGTAAGTGAATAACATTGGAATATTAAATATGTACAGTACATATACAGTAAAACACAAATACATATGTAAACACATAAACATATATAAAATTTAAACAATGAAAGATCAGTATGCAAATATAACAATAAGAATTATCATCTGGAGAGCCTCAAATAAAACCGGAGTATGGTCATTTGGGTGTTTCCAACACTTGTAATAGTATGAAATACTGGAAAGTCCATGTACAAAAGTTCAGTTAGATTGGTATATGGTTATGGATTTCTAGAGTAAAGCAGTGTTTTTTAGTCTCTGGTTATGAGGCTGAGTCCAGACAGTTAAGTAGAAAGTATCAGTAATTATTGTATCCCTTAAAGGGACACTGAACCCAAAAAAAATATTTTGTGATTCAGATAGACCATGCAATTTTAAGCAACTTTCTAATTTATCAATTTGATAATAGGAGTAAATTAGAAAGTTGCTTAAAATTGCATGCTCTATCTGAATCACAAAAGAAAAAATGTGGGTTCAGTGTCCCTTTAAGCTGTGTGCAGGTAAATCGCAACAGTGGTGAGTGTATGGATCGTTAGTCCTCTCTGTGTATCTGACTAGAACGTCTGATGTGCTTTAAAGTGGACAACTTCTGTAGGTGGTCGTGGTCTGGCAAGGAAGCCCTCCGGTTCAATCCGCAGGAAATATCCACTGTGAGCAGTCACGATCCCTGATCGCGGTAAACACGCCACTCTCCTCGTGAGTTGCAGGACCTTGCTGCTGTCAGCATATATCATGCCTACGATTGGCATCAGATTTTGGGGTCAGCAATAGTAGGAAGTTAACTGCACCAATCAGCTAAAGTCAGGACTTAAGGCTTCTGGTAGCAAATAGCGGTATTCCCAACCACTTAGTCAGCTATAGTATCCAAAAGGAAGGGAAGCAGAACAGGAGCCAAAAATTTGAACTCAGGTAGTTTATTCAGCAGGTGCCAAACAGGTATGAGGATGATAATCAAAAACACCTGACGTATTCCGCGCATGCGCACATTCACATCATCTCTGCATCAGGTGTCTTTGATTGTCTTCCTCATACCTGTTTGGCACCTGCTGAATAAACCACCTGAATTCTATAGCTAAACATATACATATATAGACATGTGTATGTATGCATCTCTATGTTACAGCCCTTTGCAGATCTTTTTTTCTAACACTTAAGAACTGAAAACTTTGAGCTCTTATAACTTTTATAAAGCAATTTTGGAAAAAAAATATTTTTTATGAGTGTTACAGTGTAACTGTAATTTTAAATATATTCTTGATGTATTTGTGCCACTTTTTTGTCTTGCGTAACAGTTAACCAGAGCACTGAGGTTGCGCTAACCCGACATTCGTTAAATTCGATTGCACACAAATGTAATCTAGCCATATATTTGTACCAAACATGTTAACTTGCAATATTGCATTTGGTACAATATGACAATGTTATTAAAGAGATATTAAAAAGTTAAATCAAAGTAAACATAAAAAGAGACTGTGTTGGAAAACCCCCCAGCAAACAACTTACTTATTAATTTCTTGCAAAATGAGCACTTAGAAAATGTTAGTGTAGCCACTTCCCAGAGTTAGATAAGAGAGCAGAAATATTGAGAACTTAAGTTGCATTCTGTCTCTTCTGATCAATATTAATTAGGAATGTGCATTAGGAATATTCCTTAATAAACGAATGTCAAATATGGCCGCTGCCAGTGGCGTTTGGCTACTTTCATTGCCGGGTTTCTTCTTGTCAAAGTGAAACGCAATAAGATCAGGATGCACGGAAATTAATATCCTGTACTTACGATCTTATTTCTAAAAAACACACAAAAAAAGACAAAATGTAAAACACATTTTTTTAAATGACAAATTTAGTTAATATACATAATGAAACATTTTACCGTATAATTCACATGTATAACACACAATGCACAATCTACCCACCATGCCCCAGCTCAAATAGGTTTATTATTCATTTACAATGTTAACTAATGTATTGAAACAAAAGCGTTTCAGTTCACTCACATAAATTGTTTTATAATCCCACACTCTCTAAAGGGATCATTTTCATTAAAGGGACATGACAGCCAAAATTGGAACCCACATGGATGCATTTCAGTTTTGAATGGAAGAATTTTTGTAATATACATGTATTAAAAGCTTTAGTTGATTCAAAAGTGTATTTAAGTATGCACCGTGCACTAGCATTTTAAACACAACACTTGCTCAGAAAGCCTAATGGGGCTTGTATCATCTGGTAATGCTTACAAGTGGAGCAGTATTTAATGCTCCCACTTGCATGCTGACTCCACTAGGAGTAAGCTTTTTGCACACGTATGTTAATACGCTTATTACAAGTTGAACATAAAAGGTTTTCGCTCAGACAATAACCTGATGCACACAAAAAGCCGAAGCTAGAATATCACGAATAGAAGTCAATGGAGAAAAAGAAGGGGAAAAACCTAACACTCTACTTACGCGCAAACCCAAACACATATTCTCAAGTGTGCTAAACTGACATGAATATTTCACATTCCAATGTTCTTCACATAGCAGAATATGTTCCATTTATTCATAAATACATATTTCTACATATATCTAATGGTATTCTGGTACAATATCTATCTATCTATCTATTTACATATACATAATTATATATAGGTATAGATATATACAGATATATATAGGAATATCAATTTATAAGGTGCACAAGCCTTTCAGGAGCGCAACATCCGTCTTACCTCCTCCCTCAGTGTTCTCTGTATGTCCGTTGCAGCGCAATGGAGAGTGGGCGGGAACACAATCCCTGTGAGTATCCGGGTATGACGTCGGCGCCTGCAGGTAGCGTGTCCACATCACACGCTGAACAT
>CAJPDP010702484.1:0-10888 GCA_905336975.1 Bombina variegata variegata
GACCGGAGGAAGCTGGAGCTGCTGTCAAGATTAAAAGGTAAGTTTTTTTTCACAGCAGGAGTGAAATGTAAATTTTGATGAATTAAAGTGCCCCTGTTTTTAATCGAATTTTTAAAAACCGGGCACTTTAGCATCGAAATTGACATTCACTTTAAGTAATATTTAAGACAATTGCATTTTTTACAGAAACTTCATCTCAGTGAACAAGCAGTACTTGGAAGCTAGTTTGATTAAGATAACTCAAGAAAACCATCCAATATCGTGAGCACCAATATAAATCATAGATAATTGGACATTGCAAGACTTTTCCATCTCATTTGTCTTTGAGCAACTCCAAATTAGGAGCTTTAACAGCTTAAAAGCCCTGAGATATATTATTTACAAGAGGAGTCCATAAAATATAAATGAGGAATTAGAGATCATAGCTCCCCCACCAAGTCAGTGCTTTCAGTAAACAGTTGGAGAGAGCTGAGCGCCAAAGACACAAAATGCCCCGTGGTTCCATTGTACGGAACAGCAATCTGAAAACAGCTGCTGATGGCAAATTAGACCATATTACTGCAGGTATTTACCAGGGATCATTTTCATTTCATCACAGTTTTTGAAGTGCTTTTCTGCCACAGGTTATTTACAAACATGGAGTTAATTAGATTTAATTAAATGGTTCTGTTTTTAGATTTTTAGCTTATTTCTTATTTTCACATATCCAGATGTTCAGTCCCATTATAAGGAGAATGAGGAGCTGTCACCTCTACAACTTATTTTGCTGACTTTATTAAAGGGACATGAAACCCAATTTTTTCTTTCATGGTTTTTCTCTCATGATATCCTTTATTGAAGAAGCAGCAATGCACTACTGGGAGCTGGCTGAACACATTGGTAAGCCAATAACAGATGGCATATATGTGCAGCCACCAATCAGCAGCTAGTTACCAGTAGTGCATTGCTGCTCATGAGCATACCTAGGTATACTTTTCAACAAAGGATACCAAGGCAACACAGCAAATTAAATAATGTCAGTAAATAATGACAGTAAATTGGAAAGTTTAAATGACATGACAAATTTTGGGTTTCAAGTCCCTTTGAGGGCATTTGTTTTGCTTGTTTTACTGTTACACAATAGATTATTTTAAAGATTATACCTGTGTTTTTCCTCAATAAAAATTTACACTATAGCTGCAGCATATTCTAGGTAAGGATATGCAAACTTCCTCATGCCAGTGCAGAACTACTATAGGTACCTTTAATGCATAGCATCAGTTGGAAAGTAGAGCAAAATAAATCACATGGACAGCTGTTTCAAAAATCTTAGAGCCTTTTAAGCTAAATATTAAAAAATAATCTGTACAATGTCCCATTTAACATTTGGCAAATGTGTTTGACTTTGACTTTCCTCCTTTCACATTAGGTTTGAATTTCAGAATTACCAGAGCATGCAAGCCTTAATATTTGCTGTAGATGAGATAAATATGAATCCACATATACTTCCTAACATCACATTGGGATTCCAGATTTTTGACACTTGCACTGTCCTGAGACGTGCTACAGAGGGTGTTCTATGGATGCTTTCAGGGTATCAGGAGAGTGTGCCCAATTACCGATGTCAAAAAGGAGCACCTCTGGCTGCTGTGATAGGAGATTCTGGGTCCACACGCTCAATCCTAATGGCCCATATACTGGGACTGTACAGATATCCACAGGTAACTACAAAATTATGTTACCTTAAAAATCTTACAAATTTGTTTTTAAAAAAAAAATAGGTATGAGATAGAAAGAGAGAGAATATATAGGTGTGTGTATATATATATATATATATATATATATATAGTATATAGATGTAAAGATAGATCCACACTCACTGGACTTTTTAAAAATAGGTGCCAATTTAGTGTGACATTTCGGAGATCAAACCGTCCCCTTCATCAGATATATATGTATATATATATATATATATATTGCATATATAGAGATTCAAATTTATCTTCATATATAATCAGAACTCTCTAGATATTAAATAATAATTTATTAGTTTTGTTTAATAGCATAGTAAGGTACTTGACAGTTTACATTATAAATATATTTTCTCTTTTGATTTATTTATTTGCAGATTAGTTATTTTTCAACTAGTCCAGTCCTCAGCAATCGAAATCTATTCCCTTCATTTTTTCGGACTATACCCAGTGATGAGTTTCAATCCCAAGGTCTGGCCCAGCTGGTTTCATACTTTGGTTGGTCTTGGGTTGGTCTTCTAGCTTCTGACAATGACTATGGCCTATTTGGCATGCAGGTGGTACACCAGGAAATTTCAAAAGCTGGAGCTTGTGTAGCCTTTACTGAAACCATTCTGACTGGTCAACCCAAAAGAAATGCTCATCATATTGTCCAGATAATTAAAGATTCAACAGCCAAAGTTGTAGTAGTTTTATCCTCTGATTCTGATTTCATGCCAGTAGTAGAAGAGCTAGTAAGACAGAATGTAACAGGAAAAATCTGGGTAGCCAGTGAATCATGGTCAACCTCTTCTCTTCTATCCAAGGATAGATTTAAGCAGGTTTTGGTGGGCACCATCGGTTTTGCCATACATGGTGGGCAGATGCCAGGATTTATAGAGTATCTAAACAACCTGAATCCAACTAAATCTCTGAATGATTCGTTCACACAGGAGTTCTGGCAACAAACATTTTCTTGCAAGTGGCTCAACCAGAATAACAAAGCTGATTGGATGGCTAACTCAGTAATTCAGACATGTACAGGAGCAGAAAAGCTAGAGACTTCCATTACTGATGCTGACTCTAGAATTACTTTTAATGTCTACACTGCAGTTTATGCAATTTCATGGGCTTTACAAAACTTATTCTATTGTAAACCAGGAAGTGGTCCATTCCAACATGGTACATGTGCTAACATATCATCATTTTATCCTTGGCAAGTAAGAAATTAATAATGTATTAATCCAGTAATAATAAAGACTGTAACACATAAATATACAAGTGCTACTTGTTTTATAAAAAAACTAAAAAAGTTTCAAATAATTTTTCTACCCAATCTCTCCATGCTGCTATTACAACCACCCTCCTTCAGCAAAATCCCCTCTAAAATAGATCCCACCGCAGTACTTCGTAAGCCATGACCTAAGACATACTTGAGCCCTACATCCTTAAAAAATATACCCCCAAAAAAACATGGAAATAAATCTTGCCAATATTAATATCTAATCTGTATGGTCACTCAACTTCCTTTACCACAGTGACAGGGTTCCTTAATTAAGACCATTCAGGTATTTTCCTCTTAGTCCATTTTTATTGGTTCACAGATACTGGGGCCGATTTATCAAGCAGTCAATCTGCCCCAATGCATCTATTTCCACGCAAGCTTTAAGACTTGCCAGAAACAGGAGTTAAGAAGCAGCAGTCTTAAGACCGCAGCTCCCTAACTTGTCCACTACCTCTGAGGCGGCGGACAGCAATCAGCCCGATCGGATACGATCGGGTTGATTGACAACCACTACTAGCGGCCAATTGGCTGCGAATCTGCAGGGGGCAGCATTGCACAAGCATTTCACTAGAAATGCTTGTGCAATGATAAATGCGTATGTGCGGCGGACATGATCGCTACAGCGGATCATGTCTGTCCGCACATTGATAATTCGGCCTCTAACTATCAAAATTGAGCCCTTACAATCTTCTAATTTACTAACAAATTTGTGTTATTACAATGTTTTCTTATAATGGATCCATTTTTTGAACACAATCTCCTTACTTTCTTCAAGCTTCTTCACTATATTAAAGCTGTAAACTTTGAAACCAGTGATGGGTCCCAAATTGTTTTTGATTCTAATGGAGACCCTCCAGCTATGTATGACATTGTGAACTGGAATATAAGTACCGAAGGCATTTTAGAGCACGTCATTGTGGGAAGTTATGATTCAAGAGCTCCTGATGGACATACTTTAAAATTAGATGCTGCTGCTATCATATGGAACACGGGTGACTTCCAGGTATATCCAAGAAAACAAATGTGTTCTTTTGGCTCTTTGTGGCAGTTGCAATTAGAAACTAATAAGGAGCTTTTTATCCCAGTCACAAAAACATCAGTAGTTCTGCCCAATAACCCTGTGACCTCCTCTACCACATTAATGTGTAACTTCAGAGTAAGCTATTGTATAATGCTGGCAACAAATACTGGGTGCCACCTTCTTGGAGCACATGTATTCTTGTACCCGTTCACAAAAATGCTGCATATTCACAGATCAGTTCAGGCTTACATACACAATACAGAGCTGGAGGTTTATAACGTTGCAGTCTTTTTTACACATTTTAGAAGTTACATAGCATATTTTAAAAAATATCATGTGAATAAAAGGATCAATGCAGCCATTGCAAAATAGTAAAGCTCCTGCGCTGTATCATGGACACCAACCCAACATTTACAATAGAGCTGTCTAAAAACTAGCAACATGACTGATCTGAGCCCAGTAAGGAAGATATGGAGCTTTAACAACTGGCAGGAGGTTTAAAATATGAGAATAGCTTTGACGAGAGAGCTGCAGGCAAAGGGGAAAAAACAATAGTATGTGAACATAACCCTGCTATAGTAGTTATTTATCCCTCTAGTCATTGAAAAGAGCTTGCTCATAAGTAGCAATAGAGTTGTTGCTACTAAATGCTGAAAGCATAATATCTAGTTCCAATAGTAAATCATTTAGTCAAGTACCCCTCACAGATCACATACCTCTCAACATTTCCAGGAGACAATCCAGAATGGGGAGGTTATTGTCTTAGTCGGAGAGATCTGGGTGCTGAGTAGCAGCAAACCAGGGGTGGAGTAATATCACATAAAGGGCAGAGCTGGGTTAGATCTCTGTGGGGAGTGAGCAGACCAACTGCAGGCAGAACTCCAAAACTATAACATCCAAAAACATATGACAGTTGGGAGCGCTCAGATAATGTTTAAATTATTTCCTTACCTGATCACCAGTTAGTCAGTCACTATGACTGATCTAATGGTAAATCAGTTCAAGCAAGGAAATGCCTTATTCATTTAAGAATTAACTTGACAAGCACTGCTATATGAGACAGGAGCAAAAGTACAGACAAAGGGGCCAAATTATCAACCCCCGAATGGAGCTTGATTGCCCTGTTTCTGCGCGAGTCTTCAAGCTCGCCAGAAACAGTAGTTATGAAGCAGTGGTCTAAAGACTGCTGCTCCATAACTTGTCCGCCTACTCTGAGGCTGCGGACATCAATCCGCCCGATCCTACACGATCGGGCTGATTGACATCCCTTGCTAGCGGCCAATTGGATGTGAATCTGCAGGGGGCGGCATTGCACAAGCGGTTCACAAGAACTGCTTGTGCAATGATAAATGCCAACAGTGTATGCTGTCGGCATTTATCGATGTGTGGCAGACATGATATGCTACATCGTGTCATGTCTGTGCGCACTTTAAAAAAATTGGCCCCACAGTGTTCTAAAACATTTGGCTATAAGGATATGTGCATTGGAAGTGGAAGTCTCTCTTTATGACACAGGGGAAAACAAAATAAACGTACATCATGAGATACTACATGAAGAAGTAAACCGATTTTAACATATTATTAATATTATTATTATCAGGTATTTGTAGAGCGCCAACAGATTCAGCAGCGCTAGAAGTCAAAGGGTAGGCAGGCAGTCTTTGATTAACCTTTTTCATTAGGAAGACTATCTGACATTCCCACAACCATATTTCACAGGTAACTAATCTGACTAATTCCACTTACAAAAAAACATGAGCAGTAAACATTCAAAATATAAATAGTGATTAGTTCAGAGGTTGTTATGAACATTTCTTTCAACAATATTGCTATCGCACTAAACCTTATAAAGCAGTTTTATTAATATTTATATAAACTATTTTTACCCAAAAGTGTATATATGAGTGTAATACTTTATGTTAATGTACTTATGTTGTGTTTGGTCCAACTTTTTTTTAACTCTTACACTATACGCAAGCTCTTCAGGCATGCTAATCCAGTGAGCACAAATTTTGTTTGCGCTCAAGCTCAACTGTTTACTTTCACTGTGTAATATGCGCACTAGTTAGTGCGGTGAGTTAGTGCATAGAGTTTAATACAAATGGGGAATGAACATTCACATGTTTTATTGAACACAGTTGAGTGCAGTTGGTCTAACGTGGTGTTGAGTTAGTTCTCAAGCGATACGTGTTAGGTTTTGGGGCTTTTTAACAGCATGCTCCATTGAAAACTATGGGGAGAAGAAAGTAACACAGTTTCGATATCAGAAGTCATGAAGTTTGCGAGCATCAGGTTTCAATCTCTTTTGAATGCTAATTTTTTTTTAGCATTCAAGTGCAACATTTGACATTCAGAGGTAACAATGGTAAAGGGTCATAAATGAGCTATAATAAAGTGCAGTAAAGTGCAAGAGCACTTTATTATCGTACTATTTCTGGAACATTACTGTTTGTTTCACCCCTGCAGAGTTGCTAAAGTCATCAATGCACAACGGATACAGTTGTCAATCAGGCACTGAACTCATGATTGTAAGAGCACTACAAACTTCATGGTGTTAAACCTATAGTTCTGTTCAAGTAATATGCAATAATAAAATGCTCTAGCATATAAAAAATTTTTTTATTGATTCTTGTTTGCAAAAATAAACATTTGTTATTTTTAACAATTTATTCTTTAGCTTGTTACCCCTTAGCTTGTTGAAGTATTGGGTTGAGTCTGTTGGACATGAACATAAAATGCAAAATAGCAACTTCCTCTACTACACATGGTAGTGTAGTTATATGGTTTGTTAAACTCTGCCCAGTATGGATGATGTGTTTTTCACAAGAGAAATCTTAAACTACCTGATTCACGGAAAGTATTGCTAAGAAATTTTGAACGATACAGAATATGTTCATTGAAATAATTAGTAGAATAGCCATAGTTTGGTACTATTCCCATATATACTTTAGATAATTAGCATTAAAGGACCATTTAATACAGTATAATTGTATACTCAACAAATGCATAATAGAAAATACAACGTCATCACACTTAATTGAATTTGAAAGGAACAGTAGATTTATTTTTCTTACAAATTTCCTACTTTCCTTTCATTTCCCTGTCCCTTGTATTATGTGACAGCGATCAGACAATTATAGACTGAAATAAGTATATACTGTGAAATATTGCACATGCTCAGTAGGAGCTGGTATATCAGAAAGTGTGTACAGTCTATTTATTATCATGGAAGTAAGCTGGAAAGGTTTTAGTTTGTATAATTGTATGCTCTATCTGATTCACAAAAGCTTATTTTTTTCTTTTGTGCCCCTTTAAAATAAACAAACATGATACTATTTTTATCTTCCATAGGTTCCTGTTTCCAAGTGCAGCCCTAGCTGTCCCTTTGGATTCAGAAAGGTAACATTACCAGGAAAGCCTATCTGCTGTTATGAATGTATAGCATGCCCCTATGGAGAAATATCAAACCACACAGGTAAGTACATTATTGGTATTATTGAAAAAATTTGAATGTATGAATATCTCATCCTTTTTTTTTTTCTAATTCCAGATGCTATGGAATGTCATCAATGTTCTTGGGACACATGGCCCAATTTACGACAGGAGAAATGTCTCCCAAAGACAATAGAGTTTCTCTCCTACAAAGAACCACTGGGAGTGTATATAGGAGCCATTGCTATTTCATCTTCTGCAGTTCCACTTGGAATTCTTGGTGTTTTCATTTGCTATGGGTCTACACCTATTGTCCGAGCAAATAACCGCTATCTTAGTTGCCTGCTTCTGGTATCTTTGTCCCTTTGTTTCCTCTGTTCCTTGGCATTCATTGCCCACCCGCAGCCTGAGACATGTCTTTTCCGTCAAGTGGCATTCGGCATAGTTTTTGCACTTTGTATCTCTTGTGTTCTTGCTAAAACCATTACTGTTGTCATTGCTTTTAAGGCTACCAGGCCAGGAAGTACTTTTAAAAAATGGACAGGTTTTAGAGTAACCTTTTCTGTCATCGGAACATGCATCCTCATTCAGATATGTGTTTGTACAATATGGTTGTCCCTCTATCCTCCATTTTTAGAAATTGACACCCAAACCAAACCTGGTATCATTATTATAGGTTGTAATGAAGGCTCACCCACTGCCTTCTGGATCATGCTGGGTTATCTTGGAGTTCTGGCTACACTTAGTTTTATTGTTGCTTTCCTGGCCAGACGGCTACCAGACAGTTTTAACGAGGCCAAGTTCATTACCTTCAGTATGCTGGCTTTTATAAGTGTTTGGATATCCTTTGTCCCAGCATACCTAAGTGCTCATGGCAAGTACACCGTGGCTATGGAAGTCTTTGCTATTCTGTCTTCCAGTTGGGCTATGGTGATTTGTATCTTTGTCCCCAAATGTTTCATTATTATCTTCAAACCTCAGATGAACTCAAAGCAACATATATTAAGAAACAATGCAAAGAGTGGCAGAACTAATCATTTGTAATTTTCATGTATTTTTACTTTTCATATTTACAGGGACAATGAAAAATAGTGGGAAACATGTTCACTTAACCTATATGCAGCTTTATTTTACAGACTTTGCTGCTCTCAAAAATCACCTGAGTAGTTTTCTCTCTCACACATAAAAATATATGTGCATCTGGTACTACAATATGAGATCCCTAATTGTTCATCCATATCTGTTTAAATAATAGCTTTAAGAACATTGTTTGATCTAAAAGAGGGAGTTAAAAATGTATTACAGTTTTCTTTTTAAAATATGATATGAAAACTTGATATATTCAGGGGTTTTTCTTGCCAGGCTTTTGGAGGTTTTAGAGCATTTTTTTTTTTATTACAAAGGGGTTAAATACATTGAGCTTGATGTACTAAGTAGGGTTTGCTGCTTTTGAGCACTTGTGGTGCAGACTTTCCCCAGTGAAAGAAGCAGCAGACATTGAAAGGCCCTTCCTTAATGCAATTGGTCATTGTAGAGAAGAGGGCGGGATTACATGCAAGTTTGTGCGTCATAAAATATTTGTACAGTGGACATAGTGTCTGCTGTCCATTCGCTGCAAAGTTGGATGGGCAGGTTCCCAAGTACATGGGGCCAATAGTCAAGTTGTGCTCATTTGACATTCAATTTAAGGATATCAATTGTGACATCCATCCAAAAGTAATAAAGCACCGGATCGAAAGTTAAAAAAATAAAACTTTATTATATACTCATTAAAACACTGTACTCCACTTAGCAGCAAGGATCACAATAGTCCTCCGTGCCAAGATAGAGGCTGACGCGTTTTGGCTGTCGCCGTAATTTAGGCCCTCCCATACCATTTGTGAGCAAATAAAAAGAAGATATTTATGAAAATGCCCCAATCACTGGCTGTTTTAATATCTAAATCAGAATAGGGCTCTGTTCCAGCTGAGTAACTCTGACTACATGTTTAACTCTTTTGAAGAAGTTAAAAGGACATAAAAATGCAAAGAGCAAATGTTCTAGTATTCTATTAAGTTAGGGGACTTTATTATTGCATCATTACTTGCATATAACTATGAGGTTAAGCATACTTCTTTACAATAAATTATCAAAATTATTTACCCACAAAACTCCCATATAGTAGCATTTTTCTGCTGATAATCATTAGATACGTTTTTCTAAAGTATTATGATTGACCTCAATAAGTTTAACCCCTATAAAAAAAGTATAGCTGCAATGCACTAGCTGAACAGATCTGGCTGAGCCAATTACAAGAGGCATATAAGTGCAGTCACCAATCACCATCTAGCTTCCAGTAGTACATTGCTGCTCTGGAGCCTACCTAGATTTACTTTTCAACAAAGGATACCAAGGAAACAAAGTCAATTGAATAATCAAGATAACGTAAAAATGTCTCTTAACATAGCATGCTCTTTCTGAATCTTGAAAGTTTTAATATTCATTTTAAAATAAAATGAAAATGCTCTAACTAAATAAAACATTTTTTTTACACTAGAATGTCAATTTAAACTGTTCATTAATCAAATGTTGCTTATAATTAAAAGCAGTATTCCAATCCATCTACTGCATAATTAATTAGTCTGACAGACTATTTAAGGGGAGATTTAATAAGCAGCCGACGCTTGCCTGCTTATTCCTATATATTTCTGTGAACAATTTGATTTCTTAGCCCTTGAAAGCCGCCTCTTATCTGGACGCATTTTGATATTTTTCCCCACTAGAGGGTGTTAGTTCATGTGTGTCATATAGATAACATTGTGCTCACACATGTGGGGAGCGATCACATAAATGGCGACGGGCGCAAAACCCAGTGTCAACATTTTTTGTCTTATTGAGCGTTCAGATATACGGCGCAGCATACAAGTTATGTGTATATATTTTACCCGTCGCCCACAGTTTTTACTCCCATAAACTAACATAGAACTGGCGTCACCAGTCGGTATCATATATTTAGCGCAAAGACTTACACACACAGAATAGAGAAATTTTACTCCATTTTCACCTCACCACACATACGCCATCCCCCACATCGCAATAACTAATACAAGTATTAACCCCTAATCTGCCAACCCCCACATCACAAACTACCTAATAAACATATTAACCCCTAAATCACTATCCCCCACATCGCAAACTACCTAATAAACATATTTACCCTTAAACCGCCATCCCCCCACATCGCAAACTACATAAACATATTTACCCTTAAACCGCCATCCCCCCACATCGCAAACTACATAAACATATTTACCCTTAACCCGCCTTCCCCCCACATTGCAAACTAGTTAAACATATTTACCCTTAAACCGCCATCCCCCACATCGCAAACTACCTAATAAACATATTAAACCCTAAACCGCCATCCTCCCACATCGTAAACTACCTAATAAATGTATTAAG
>CAJPDP010702508.1:0-11207 GCA_905336975.1 Bombina variegata variegata
TCTGAAGTTTTCGGTTTCGGTCCATAATTTTCATTTTGGTACATCCCTAATATCTATACCTATATATCATAATGTGTATATATAGGTATAATAAATATATATTTGTGCAAAATACCATCAGATATATGTAGAAATATTTATTTTTTAATAAATAGAACATATTCTGCTATGTGCAGAACATTGGAATGTGAAATATTCATATTTTCATGTCGGGTTAACGAACATGAGAATATGCAATCAGGTTTGAGCGCGAGTGGGGTGTTCTAAGTTCGGGTTATTGTGCACGACGGCAAAACGCAAGCTCAATAACTTTTTACTTTCAACTTGTAATATCAGCACCACCGGACACGCGTGAAAAGTTTACTTATAGCTAAATTAGCTCTCTAGCGAATGCGCTAAAAAGCGCTCCGTTCGTAATTTGGCCTTGTATATGAAAAATTGACAATAAAGAATAGATGAAAGATGCACCAGATCTAATAAACAGAATCTCTAGAATGATGCATTTGAAATACATAACTAAAACACAAATGTGAAATTAATAATTATTTGTAAAGCCCAATGACACTTATTAGTGACAAGTAGACCTGTTCATTGGTTACTTTCGGTAGCAATGAATGACGAATATGGTGGCTGCCCATGGCATTCGGCTCTATTCAGAGCCAGATATCATCGTTTGAACGTGCAACAAACAAAGATCTGTGAAAATGCACTTTCACACAAAGTTATCCGGCTCCGAATAGAGCCACAAATTCTGCTGGTTGCAAAATAATGGTAACCCTGTTGCTCATTAGCAATCAAAATATAAAAAAAAACTCAATTTTAAAGAGATAATAAACATTAATATTTTATTGCACAAATATTGTGTAAAAATCAAGCCACTGTACCCCCAATAGAAAGTATATGAAACAAGTTTTCTGAAGTTTAATACATTTGAAAGTTGCATTCAGCTCTTCGTGCTGACCCACTCCCCTGTAAGCAGATTTTATTTTTTTATTATTATAATGAGCAAAGATTTGTTCTACTAATTATAAGGCAACCAATCACTGCAACTGTCCCCTCAAAGGTGTGCTCACGGTCTGAGAGCATGTGTAGAAGCTTCACTCGAGTTGGAGTATATTTATATACTTTTATATTTAAGTAGTTTCATTTTTTTTAAATTTTTTATTAAACAAAAGCCAAAACACATGAGAAAACATGCATTTAATATTGCTGAAAAACTTGCTGAACCATACGGATGAAACCCACTTTATGAAGGGAGGTGTCTCTGTGTTCCACTGGAGGCAGTAATTCACATTTTAGTTTTGCAGCAAACAAAATAATAATAACAATATAGCAACTCATAATTTTTTTTATTATCAAAATATGCACATTCTTTTTATATGCACACTTTGAGAGGCTCCAGCTCCTACTGAGCATCTGCAAATGTAGACAGTACATACATATATGCATTTTGTGATTTGCTGATAGCAGTCACATGGTACAGGGGGCAGGGATAATTGGATTAACTTTGAAATTTGCCAGAAAATATTATGCTATTCATTTAAAATTCAAAGTGATGTTGCTTTATCTTTTTAAAGGGTCACAAGTAAAAATATACTTTTATGATTCATACTGTCTATTAGAAACATTGCTTCATCATTATTTGAGTGTAATCAAATTATTTTTCCACTTCCTTAATAGATTATAGTAAATATTTGCTATACCACAGCATACACTGTTTATTCTGATATACCACATCCTTATTAGCACACACAAGTGCCATAAATATTGTTTTTATCCAGCTAACAGAGGTATCTAATTAATAGTACTACAGTTCGTAAGAACTTATTAACATCTTTATATATATATATGTCATTATGGCTGAAGGTCACAGTCCCACAGGGGTAATAGACATAGACAGACGAAAACACATAATGAATTTAGCACTAAAAGGAAGCTCCAACACAGGAGATGAAATAGTAGAAAGTGACTTAGTCACAATTTTCTCCAATTTAGAAAATAAAAAGTACAAAGAATCTAATCTATGGTGGGACAAAGAATTCCTAGAACTCTATATCAAGGAAAAAAAGGTCCCTAGAGGCCATAGGATGAAGAAATATCCATCCTTTGCCAATAATAACAGAGTTTATGGAAGAATGGAACAACAATCTAACTAATTGTTCCATTATCCTTATGCAACAACTACTTAAACACAAGAAACTTGAAAGAGAGACACTATTAGCGGAGATAGAGGGTGTTCTCAACACCCTTACAAATTTTGAGCAGACACAAAAATACAAAGATTACAAAAAACAACTAGATGAAACCATGCAGAATCTGGACACATTATTGTCTAGTAGGTAGGTCAATAAATATCAAAGGGATAGTAAAGACTATGAACTAGACATAGTATATTCTTGGCAAAAAAATAAACCAAGTAGACAGCCAAAAAACACAACAAAGACAAGAAAAGGAAAAATTAGTCTTACCATACATCTACTCCTAAAAGGTTTACATTCTCAAGCATTGAGACAGATAATATAGCTAACACTTCAAATTAAGAAGACACACAGGCACACACAAATAAAATGAATGAGGATTCAGATAGCTCACCAGTGTCACAAGGGAGAACACGATTAGCCACATTAGTCAGTACTTCAATTACTAGTAGTACCCCAAAAAAAGGACCTACCTCCCAGATATCCAAGCCGGATAAAGAAAACCTTCAAGAAGCTGTAATCAACTTATCTGACACACCACTCACCCAACACCAACTACACCTTTTGAATAAAGTCTTATCCTTTGCACCTTCCACGAATTTTGAACTATTCTCCACTATACTAGATGTTAATTCACTAGTGAGAAAAATCACTCTAAAAAAAACATTTCCTCACACAGGCCAAAAACGACATTGACATAGTGCCATTAAGCAACACAAATAATTTTGTTTTAGATATCACATCAGAGGATAACACACCAAATGTAAAGTCTCCTATAGATATAGGCATCACATTCACAGACCTATGCAATTTGAATGACCTTATTACTTTTCAAACACCAACATTAAGAGAGATGATCACTCCCAATCCCATACCAATCATCAATACGATTAAAAAGAAATCACATTTCTACCCAGTACAAAGTAGAAGTGACTCTATTGAGATGTTTCACAATTTGATAGAACAAGAAATCACCCAATTACACCAAAGTATTACTGATGATCCGACTACTCACAAAGACAATTTGACAGTAGAAGAAAGAAAATCACTTCAGACTTTAAAGAATAACCCCAATATAGTAATCACCTCAGCAGACAAGGGAGGGGCCATAGTTGTTCTCAACAAAACAGACTATAGATCTGAGGTCCTTTCCCAACTAACAGATAGTAAGACCTACCAAAGACTGACCTTTAACCCTGCAGACAAATTCAAAAAGGAATTACATACATTACTAGATACTGATAGTATCAAAAATACATAAAACTTTAGAAAAACCACCAGGCAGGCCCATTGTGGCCAGCAGAAGTTCCCTATGCGAAAGGTTGGGAGACTGGTTAGACAATGTACTCCAACCTATAGTTAGAACTCTCCCAGGCTATATACGTGACAGTACACATCTAATAAACAAACTAGATAAGATCAAATGGGAGAAGGTGTTTAAATGGCTGACCATAGATGTCTCCTCACTCTACTCCAGTATTCCCCATTTAGAAGGACTGAAGGATTTGACGTATATGCTAGAAAGATATACGGACTATCCAGACAAATTAATCAATTTTCTAATTGAGATAACTCATTATTTGCTAATTCACAATTATTTTGTGTTTGAGGGGGTATATTACCTCCAAAGATGTGGCACAGCCATGGGAGCAAAGTTTTCCCCCCTCATATGCAAATTTGTATATGGGCTATTTCGAGAACAGCCACATCTTTGGGGGTGACTACCCCCTGAAACACAACATCATAATATATGGCAGATTCATAGATAACCTCATCTTAATCTACAGAGATGAGGAGCCTACGACTATTCTGCAGCTTATAAAACATCTCAACCATAATGATCTTAATCTCTCATTCACATATCATACCAATGAATCGAAAATTGAATATTTAGACCTTCACTTGCAATATGATGACAATAATAATATAATGACTTCAAATGACAGAAAACCACTTTTCAGAAACACTATATTGAGAGCAGACTCATGTCATGCACCTCACATGAGGAAGGGAATACCTAAAGGTCAATTCCTCCGCTTATGCAGAAACTGCTCAACTTTACAAATATACAAAACTGAAGCAAACATACTGATCAATAGATTGGTGGTTAGAGGTTACAATAAAACCGCACTCAAAATTATAAGCTCACAAATTGCCCAAATGAATAGACGAACACTACTTAATAGGATTAACCATAAAAAAATAAGAATTTTAAACAAACCAAAGTGAATATACAAAAACCAAATTAAACAAACACAACATGGGATCCCAAAAACCCAGTGGACACAGATGTAATATATTTTACAACAAAATATAGTACACAATTTTATAGCATCTGTGGTATCATAATAAAATATCTACCAGTCCTAAATGGTGACTCCACACTCAAATTCAAACTCAATAACAAAATCAAATATGTAGCAAAAAGAACAACCAACATAGGAGACATAGTCAAGAAGAAATTCATCAATAGTGAAGTAAGACAAAGGAACTGGCTTACTCCAACTACAGGCTTTTTCAAATGTGGCTATGTTCCATGTAAAACATGCACATACACCAATAAAAGCAAAACATTCACTTCAACAAATACAGGAAAAGTGTATAATATCAATAGCAGAATAAATTGTACATCCACTGCCACTTTCAATATGTAGGCATTACCACCCGTCCTCTAAAAGACAGGATTAGAGAACACCTCATTTATATAGTAAGAGAAACCAAGAACACCCTTAGCAAAACATTTTCCCAAGAATCTAACAGGTATTTCAAAATTTTCATTCTTAGGCATAGAACACATAGATACGAATCCCCAGGGAGGAGACAAACTAAAACAACTCTTGAGAAGAGAGGTCTATTGCATTTTCCAACTAGCCACCAGGTCCCCCATAGGCATTAACCGCAGATATGTTAATCTATTTGTGTACTAAATTAAATCTGGTCAGTAGCAAGAGAATATCACGCACATATACATATAGACATACACAAACTTTAACATCAACAACCTATATGATAACTGTAAAAGAAAACAACACACAAATGATTCAAACTACTACTATATAGAAAACATCTTCTATCCCGGCCATGCAATACAACAGTCATATTGAGTGTCTCTCTTGTTTTTCATGATACCCTTGAAAATTTAAATAAACATCATAGGAGCACCAAAACAACTATCCCCCCCTCCTTTTCTTATTTCCCATACTCTTGTATACACTATAATGAGCACTTGGTTGCTGAATATTTCATTTTGAGCAAGGGAGTAATCAGACAGCCATAATGTCCCCTCTCTTCCCCAGGTTGGTCCCATAATAGAATCATTCTTATTATAGTAGCACACATAGGAATAGGGACCTTAGCTACATTATGATACCTGCTACCATCAGCAGCCATTAGTATGGATCTTTTTAGATTTATATTTGTAGGATTGTTTGTGCACCTAATTTTTAAAATAAAAGTACATATTAGTAACTATAATTTTCAGGATGCTTACACATTTGCCTAAACATTTATAAAATAAGTAAAAGCAGATGTTTAAAAGGAGTATGCATAGTCCTGTTAAAATATATATTTTTCTGTACACAGTTTGTACCCTTTTGGAATTTAACATAATATTTATGTAACCTAAAGCAACATCGTTATATTTCCAATTGAGAGGACATCCACTATGTACCTTTACTTATTTGTATATTTTTATATTTACCTATCTATCCATTGTAATAGCCAATGCATTCCTGAATGACACAAACATTGTTTTCTGTTATATCATCTATTAGAATCAACCCTCACCTGTGTTCTCCAGAGGCACACTCTCCTAGAGGGAGGAATTACGTTACTGATTGGTTGCTTACCTTTATTAATATACACCTGGAGTACCATTTCCCTATCTCTGATGAAGCGCATGCGCAAAACACGTCAGATAGTAAGTGCTTCCTAGACCTACTGTTAACAGCTTGAATAAAACCTACCTTGCATTGGCACTCTGGCTCCGGTACTCATCTCTTTCTCCTTGCTTTTATGATTTACTTATGATCACTTTCTGGGTAACAAGATCCTACTAAGCATGTGCACAAGCTCACAGGGTATATGTATACTAGTCTGTGATTGGCTGATGTCTGCCACATGATACAAGGGGGAGAAAAAATAAATTTGTCTGAAAAAATCTCCTGCTTATTTGAAATTCAGAGTAGGTGTTACATCATTTCTATCATGCACTTGTTAATTATGTAATTCTAGTGCATTAAGTGGTCCTTTAATGTGAGTCAGTTATTCAATTATATTGTATTTCGTGTTTTTTTAATAAAATATACCTCCAACTGTGACTCCTAAGGGGCTGAGTAAGGTGTTTTTTATATAATCTATAAAGGACATTAAATACCTTGTAATTACAATGTATTTTTGTTTTGTTTTGCTATAGAATAACAAATCAAGCAAGTCTAAACATTTTTAAATGCTGCAATTGCTTTCAATAGCCACACGACATCCACCACTTGCCAATTTGAACTTGCTTCTGCAGAAGACAAGACTAACTACAGTCATTATGTTAGTATAAACTGCATTGTTTTGCACTTGTTATCTAACAAAACCAATTGGGAAAAGATGCGTAGCAGGATTAGTCTGCCGCGTGCATTTCAAGTTCTGAGAATTAGAAAATCCAAATTACCTGAAAAGATTGAAAACTAAATAATTAATTCAATTTTACATTTAAATTTCAACATGTTTACAGTCCCTTTAACACACTGAGGGGCCAATTTATGAAAGTGCGAACGGACATGATCCGCTGCAGCGATCATGTCTGCCGCACATCGAGAAATGCTGACAGCATACGCTGTCAGCATTTATCATTGCACAAGCATTTCACTAAAAATGCTTGTGCAATTCTGCCCCCTGCACATTCGCGACAAATCGGCCGCTAGCAGAAGGTGTCAATCAACCTGATCGTATGCGATCGGGCAGATTGCTGTCCGCCGCCTCAGTGCAGGTGAACGAGTTAAGGAGCAGCTGTCTTAAGACCGCTGCTTCTTAACTCCTGTTTTCGGCGAGCCTGAAGGCTCGTGCGTTAATAGGTGTATACGGCCCCATTCGGGCCATGATAAATCAGCCCCTAAGACTTGATCTAATTGTTCATTGTTTTCCTAATGCTTGTTGTTTTAACATCAAGAGAATTTATCTTTTACTAAGCTCTGGTTTACTGTATATATTGCTATACTGCTAAAAAATATCTATCTTTCCATGCTGAAACGTTTTTTTCTGAATATGCTTAAACCAACCTCACCAGCTTTATTAATTCAACTGAGAGCTGTAAGAGAACTTTAAACAAGTCAAACAAATATCTTATTCACCCCTCCACTGGTACTGTGAGACACATTAAAATTGTAGCTGGTTAAATTCATATTTATACATAGATTTATACATAAAACATATAATATATGAAGTCTGAAGTAAATAAAACTCAATTCCACTGAGTGCAATACAGCATTCAATGAGAATAGTATTGTATTCACTTTTATTTAATATTTTTTGTGTGGTACTAAATATTTTGGAAATGCAAATGTAAGTAGCTACAGTTTAAATTTGTATTATTTGCTCTGCAATATTCAAAACAAAATTGTATGAAATGAATACAGATGCCAAATAATTCAAATCCAAAAAATAATGATGGAAAATGGGAAACCCTAGGGTGTACTGCGACAAATTAAATCTGATATTTAAATTCAACAAATGTCATTCTCAAAGAAAACTCATGAACAAAAACAATTGCATACCGCAAACTTCTCAAGCCTAGCCCTGCTTCATATCACTCCCTAACCGACTTAGTAGATAAAATACTGCACAATATATTTTGCTAACAATTGCAGTAAACACTTTCAATGTATTTAGAACATTTCTAAACTTAGGTAGTATGTTAATTCATTACAAAAATACAATGTAATTCATTGAAATGAATGAACTAAGCATGGGTACATATCGCCCTCTATGGCCACCTTTACGATCTTGTGGCCCTTGAGGAATGACAGAAGGAAATCTAAGGCTAGAAGAAACCCCCATTTACACCTCCTGTAGAGCTACTTGCTTTTGAATTCTGACCCACAACTACATTTTTTAACATGCAGAGCATTAACTTCTGGCCAAAGATGTAAGATCCGAAGGAGTGTCAGATGTATTTGTACGCATGTGACCAAAAATGGAAGGATGATAAGATCCTACAATAATTTCAGTGGATTCTTGGTCATTCCTGGAATCAGGAGCAGTAGCTTGTCTCACCATTAATAACGTAGAAGGGGCCTCTACCATAAGAGCAGCTCTGTCAGACATGGAAGTATCCATGTCACCAGTAGGTGAAGGCCAGGAATCTGGTCTGCTTCCTCCAGAGGCCAAGGTAAGTCTGCAGTGTAGGGGGTGTGGCTAACTTAACTTTTTATAAGGGAGAAGCTGTTGCGGCTATGCCTCTTTTCCTTCAGAGAATCTTTCCTGTCATCGACTAAGCTAGATGCTCGATCATCCTACCAAAGAGATTCAAAGAAACCTCTCATAAAGGGTCAGTGCAGGAGAACAGAAAAGTGTCTTTCCCCCAACAAAAGATCAGTCAGTAGGGATGCAATGAAAAAAGATTGGGGTATAGAACATCCCATGTTCCTCTATGCCTATTATTTACTCTTTATGGCGTTGAAAATCAAACGTCAGATTTATCATTTTAATTTCAAGGGTAAAAATAAAGTGCTCTTAGGATATAGACAAAGCATTTTTTTATGAGAGCACACAATTTTAAGCAACTTTCTAATTTACTCCTATTATCAATTTGTCTTTATTCTCTTGGTATCTTTATTTAAAAAAGCAGGAATGAACATTTTTGGTTCAGCACCCTGGATAGCGATTGCTGATTGGTGGGTACATTTACCAGCCAACAATCAGCAAGCTGCACCCAGGTGCTAAACCAAAGATGGGCCGGCTTGTAAGCTTACATTCCTGCTTTTTCAAATAAAGATATCATGAGAATGAAGACAAATTTATAACAGGAGTAAATTAGAATGTTGCCCTAAAATTGCATGCTTTAACTGAATTTATTAAATAAAAAAAATGGGTTCAGTATCCCTTTAACAAACGAAAAAATGCACATAGAAATGCAAGAGTATATTGAACAGTGATGCTTCATTAGCCTTTATTTAGAAAGTTTGCAAATAATGCGCTCCATCTGGGACTTTTCGCACTGATACAGCTGTCAGCATGAATGCAGGGGACAGACAATATTTTGAATCTTAGCACAGCAGTTGGCATGTTGATGATACAAAGGTAAAGAAGAAAGAATAATTTGGAATGTTGCTGACAGCATTTATTAAGCCAGTCTTTTATTTATACATCTTTCCTGTTATTTGACTGCTTTATTATTCAAATAGATTGGTTTCTTTTAAACCACACATGAACAGAATGATGAGTTTGTTTTGTAGTGGTACAAATGATATCATTGATGTTATAATACTTTGAATGGATAGCAAGCAGTCTGTGCCCACATGGGCATTTTGGCAAAAAATAACATATATATTAGGATAATTATATATTAGAAAAATCCTATTTTGATTAAAAATAATAAAAAACAATAACATTCAAATCTTACATTTTTTATTTAACATTATAAAATAAACCATTATATTAAACCATTATTAAATAATATTTTCATTACTTTAATGTAGATTCATAAAATATTTAAAAGGAACAGTAAAGTCAAAATTAAACTTTCATGACTCAGATAAAACATGCAATTTTAAACACCTTTACAATTAATTTTCATTATCAAAATGTGTACAGTCTTTTTAAAAGCACACTTTTTGAGGCCCCTGCTCCTATTGAGCATGTGCAAGAGTTCACAGTATATACATATAGGCATTTTGTGATTGGCTGATGGCTGTCACATGATGCAGGGGGAAGGCAATTACTTTGAAATTTGGCAGAAAAAAAAATCTACTTCTCATTTGAAATTCAGACTAGGGGGTAGATTTAACAAATGGCGGGCAGCAAAATAATTTGCTGTAGCTAATCATGTCCGCATGACATCGATAAATGCAGACAGCATATGCTGTCAGCATTTATCATTGTACAAGCATTTCTTGTGAAATGCTTGTGCAATGCCCCCCCCTGAACATTTGCGGCCAATTGGCCGCTAGCAGGGGGTGTCAATCATCCCGATCGTATCTGATCAGGATGATTGCAGTCCGCCACCGCAATTTAACAAGAACATGGTAGGAGTTTTGCAGCAATGTTATGCATTAGCAAGAACACAAAATGGCAGCACTATTTCCTGTCATGTAGCGCTCTAGAAATGTACATGTGACCTATCCAGATATTGTGGTGATCTTGCATTAGAATCAATCCAACTTTGAAAAAGAGTCGAATAGCGCTTACTTCCGCATTCGGATCCTAACGAAGGATCTGAATGCACAAGCCTAATATTTATGTTTAGTACACATTTTAAATTTTGATTGAAAGAAGATAAAGCAGGCATCTATATTTTGACATTCCCAGGTACAAAACACTCCCCAGGTAGTAAACATTTTTACTTTTAAAGGTTACATAGAGAATTGACCAAAAAAAAGGTAGATCTTTTACGGACATCATATTTATATGCTAAATCACTTGAATGTGATGCAGCATAACTGTAAAAAGATAAGAAAATATCACCTGTGCATCTCTATGTAAAAAAGGAAGATATTTTTCCTCAGCTCACCAGAGTAACTGCTGTATAAAAAGTTACCTTTTAGTTACTGCCCAGCTGCAGGTAAAAAAAAAAAAAAAAAAGTAAGAAATTAACAGCAGCCAATCAGCATCAGCAGTGCTCCTATTATCATTTTTTCTTTGTACTCTTGCTATATTTATTTGAAAAAGAAGGCATCTAAGCTAAAGAGCCAGACAACTTTTGGTTCAGACCTCTGGACAGCACTTGTTTATTGGTGAGTGCATTTAGCCACCAATCAGCAAGCACAACCCCAAAGTTGTGAACCAAAAATGGGCCGGATTTTA
>CAJPDP010702536.1:0-10500 GCA_905336975.1 Bombina variegata variegata
TCCCTATAGCTATAAATATTATTGCTATTATTATGCGTGTATGTGTATAGTATGTTTGTATGAGTGTATGCGTATAATATGTGTGTATAAGTATAGTATGTGTGTATGAGTGTATGTGTATAATATGCGTGTATGTGTATAGTATGTTTGTATGAGTGTATGTGTATAATATGTGTGAATGAGTGTATGTGTACAGTATGTGCTTATGAGTGTATGTGTATATAGTATGTGTGTTTGGGTGTATGTGTATAATATGTGTGTATGAGTGTATGGGCTCCATGTACTAAACAGCGGGCGGACAGCTTCTCAACTTGCGAAGCTGTCCACCCTCCTTCGCTACACACGGGCAGTGGCAAAATCGCGCGACTGAAAAGGCTGTCAATCACCGAGAGCGATCAAGCTCTCAGTGATTTTCCCTCGCCTCCTCAGAGGTGGCGTAGGGTGTAAGAAGCAGCAGTCTAATGACCTCTGCTTCTTACATTGCGGGAAGCAGGCTCGCATATGCAAACCTGCCCCGCAAGGGCCCCTGAGCAGCTTTTGCTGCTTCGTACATGGAGCCCTGTGTGTATAATGTGTGTATGAGTGTATGTGTATAATATGTGTGTATGAGTGTATGTGTATAGTATCTGTGTTTGGGTGTATGTGTATAGTATGTGTGTATGAGTGTATAGTATGTGCGTTTGGGTTTATGTTTATAGTATGTGCGTATGAGTGTATGTGTATACTATGTGCGTATGAGTGTATGTGTATAATATGTGTGTATGAGTATATGTGTATATTATGTGCGTATGAGTGTATGTGTATAGTATGTGTGTTTGAGTGTATGTGTATGTATGTGTGCTTGGATGTATGTGTATAGTATGTGTGTTTGAGTGTATGTGTATAATATGTGTGTATGTGTATAGTACGTGTGTATGAGTGTATGTGTATAGTATGTGGGTATATATATATATATATATATATATATATATATATATATAGAATGTGTGTATGAGTGTATGTGTATAGTGTGTGTATGAGTGTATGTGTATAGTATGTGTGTATGAGAATATGTGTATAGTATGTGTGTATGTATGTGTATAGTATTAATGTATGCGTGTAGGTGTATAGTATGTGTGTAGGTGTATAGTATGTGTGTATGAGTGTATGTTTATAGTATGTATGTGTATAGTATGTGTGTATGAGTATATGTTTATAGTATGTGTATAGTATTATTATTAATATCGGTTATTTGGAGAGCGCCAACAGATTCTGTAGTATATGTGTATGTGCATAGTATGTGTGTATGTATGCATGTTTGGAGTGTTGGTGTGTCTGTGTGTGTATGTGTATAGTATGTGTGTATGAGTGTATATATGCAAGTTTTGAGTGTTGGTATATCAGTGTGTGTATGTGTATAGTATGTGTTTATGAGTAAATGTTTATAGTATGTGTATGCGTATAGTGTGTGTATGTGTATGGTATGTGTGTATGAGTGTATGTATGCATGTTTTGAGTGTTGGTGTATCTGTGTGTCTGATCAGTAAAGAGGATAATACTATGTCCTTTTAATTAAAACTCAAGAAAATTTGAATATTCCTTAATCTGTAAATTTTAATGAAAATGTAGTAATAATAATAATAATCAACTCTAAGTTCTTTATGCAAATATATACTTCCTTAAGATTTTACATTTATGAAATATCCAGCAGATTACTCAGGAAACAAACAAGGGTATAACCCACCAGTTACATGTGCTGCTAATCTCCCCTCTTTCTTCTCTGCAGACTGCGTGTTCAGACCTGTACAAAAAAGAAAGACATACAAATATTTGGATTGTATTAAGTGTGTGTGTTTTATAAATGAATATGCAAAAAAAAGACCTAGGGGGCGATTTATCAATGTCTGGTGGACATTATCCACTGTAGCTGATCATGTCCGCCAGACATCGCTGAATGCCGACAGCTCTGGTGAACTGCAGGGGGTGTCAATCAACCCGATCGTACACGATTGGCCGTATTGCTGTCCGCCTACTCAGAGGAGGCGTATGAGTTAAGGAGCAGCGGTCTTAAGACTGCTGCTTCTTAACTCCTGTTTCTGGAGAAAAATAGGAGGGCCGTGATAAATCGGTCCCCTATAGTTTATAGGTTGAAGAAAAAGAATGCCATTAAAGCACAGAAAGAGGAAATGTTTAAAACTTAAATTTTAGTTGTGGTCTTATAAAAAATGAAAGCAGCAAAACGTTACAGGAGTGTTAGGCTAGCACTTCTCTGTTTCACAACCTAGTTTTATGTGTCTAATAGTTATTTGTTACAATATTGCAAAAACACTATGATAGTGTGGGAATGAAGAACAGGGAACAGATTTCATAGGTCAATCAAAAATGTGACATTGACTACGTTTTTGCGTGAGTGTTAGTGTTCCTCATTCACCCAATCCCAAGCAAGGGGGGGGGGTTAAACTGTGTAAATAAAGCCGTACCTCTCTGAGGAAGCGTAATGTGTAACGCGACCGCGTCAGGGGCACCTGTTATTTTTAATCGCCCTCTGTTTGTCTAATCCTTAAAATAATGAATACGATACAAACTTGATTTGGGAAATGGTGGGAATGATGGGAGGGTATTGGAACTGGGATAGTGCTTCTGCGACCTCAATTTAGGGGCATATGTTAATGAACAATTCCAGCATTAGTTGCTACAGACTCTGATGATTATTTAAGCAGTGTTTCCCAAACCCATTCCTCAATGTCCTTACCCATCAGTTGATTATTTCACCTGTGCTCTAGTAAAGATACAATGAATATCTGGCCTGAATAAGGGTCCTGAGGACTGGGTTTGGGAAACACTGCTTTAAGGCAAAAGCCCCTCACCGATCTCCAAGCATACATTCTCCCACACTATTGTAACAAATAACAAATAGACACATAAAACTAGGTTGTCAGACAGAGAAGTGCTTTTAATCTTCTCTCGGCAGGCTAGCACAACACTCCTGTACCGTTTTGCTGCTTTCATTTTATATAAGACCACAATTAAAAGTTGTTTTAAACATTCCCTCTTTCTGTGCTTTAAGAGCATTCATTTTCTTCAGCCTATAAACTATAGGTCTTTTTTTGTATATTGATACAATTAATGCTCACAAGCACACTTCTGACTGTTCACATATTAAAGTTATACAAAGTCAGTCAGTAGTAAGCACAATAATAATTTATTCTATGATAAGGACCATCGTTTCTTTCTCTTAATGTTTTGTGAATAACAATTAATAAGTTTAGTTTAAATGGCCTGACCTAGACCACTGTTTTTTAAACCTCTCCTCAGGCCTCACTAACAGGCCACATTTTGAGGATATCTGAACTAGAGCACAGATGAAACAATCAGATGATTAGTAACCATGGTTATTTTACCTGCTCTCACCCAAGATAATCTTACAAACCTGGCCTGCTGGGGAGGCCTGAGAACAGGTTTGAAAACCAGTGACCTAGACAGATCTGGCATCAGGATAACCAGGTACACTTGTATTTGGGCTAATGATATGTGACAACTTATGTTAATGTGCTGTATCTCAAATATTGTACCTCTGAAATATAATTTATTGACCCCATGATCCCCAGCTTATGCCCACAGTGCTTTTTTTTAGCTCCACTTCTACACATTTATGTTTGAATCATAACACTTTTATGGGGAAAGGTTAGCATCACAAGCTGCTTATATAATGCGTATATAATGCCCATGGCTATGTAATGTTATAGTGTGGTATTGATCAGGAAGCCCATAAAACTGCTCTGCAGTCCCCAGTTGCAGATCACAGATTATATTATCCTTATCTGATCAATGTAGATGTCACCAGCCCCTTCTCATCCTTTCTGAATGGATCCTGTTGATTCTTATATAACATAAATCACCTTGAATTTGTTTGAACTCATTTACTGGCCCTGTGAGTGTTAAAAAAATGGATTTGGCCCCTCGTTTGGAAAGGCCCTTTAGAATACTTTATTAAAAATATTGTCTTGTGAGGTCTTTTGTAAAAAGTTATATCACAACTTAAATTTACTCTATCTGTATCAAGGTGGATAAAAATCAATGATTTTAAAGAGATTTTTTTAAATTTAAATCAGATTTTTTTTTATTTAAATAGGACTTTTTAAATAAAATCTAAATATAGTATCTGTTTAAAATACATCATAATCTAAAGGTTATTAATGCTGAAAAATATTTTAGTTTTGAATTATGTCATAAGATGCTGTATATTCATGGCTGTAATGTTTATTTTATTTTTTTGGGTAAATTAAAGGGGCATGAAACCCAATTTTTTATTTCATGATTTAGAAAGAGCATGCCATTTTAAACAACTTTTCATTTTACTCCTTTTATCTAATTTGCTTCATTCTCTTCCATAGTAGATGAGGTTGAAAAAAGATAGAAGTCCATTGAGTTCAACCTATAGAAATCTTAATATACTTACAATAAAAGCTCCTGTTGATCTTAAATTAATCCCATTAAAAAGGTGACCCATTTAACACCAGCAATCATATCCCTGAATTCTGTTTCTAACCAGAAAAGTATCTATACCATTTTAAAATGTAACTAAGGTATTGGCATTTACTACCTTCTTAGATAATGAGTTCCGCAATTTGATTGTTCTTACAGTGAAAAAACGTTTATGTTGCTGGAGATTAAATCTTTTTTTCTCCAGACTTAAATTGTGACCTCTTGTCACAAACAATTTTCTTGGATTAAACAGAGCTTCTGCCATTTCTGTATATGGGCCTTGAATATATTTATACAAAGTAATTACCTCTCAAGTGCCTTTTTTCTAGAGAACACAGACCCAGTTTGGCTAGCCTCTCCTCATAGCTTAAATTCCCCATTCCCCTTTTTAATTTTGTGGCCATTCTCTGAACTTTTTCTTAGTCTGCAATGTATTTTTTTGAGATTGGTCCCCAGAACTGCACTCCATACTCAAGGTGAGGTCTTACCAGGGATTTATATAGTGACAGTATTATGCTTTCCTCTCAGATTAATTTGGACAATTTTGCTATTTTGAAGATATTATCATATATTATTGGTTTTGTAATTCTCAAAACTTTGAATTTGTGTCCGCAGAAATAAAATGTCCACTCTTTACAGCAAAAATGTCATAAATAAATAAACATAGTTGAGAAATAGATTATTTTTCTCCTTCCAATGAAGGACAGCTGAAAACTGAAGTTGATTAAATATGAGAGTTTAACCTATTAAGGTTATGAGTGCCGTGCTAACTGCTGAGCACAAGTGAAAAGGGGTTTATTGCAGCTCTTTGCAAGCATTGAAAGTAGCGCATGTATTACGAGTTTAAAGTTCGCTTGACCGCAATTGAATTTAGGTATAGATATACATTTTACCAAAAATCATCTAATAGATGTAGAAATATGAATTAATAGAAAATATTTTGTTATGTGAAGAACATTAAAATGTGAAAAAATGATATTTCATGTCGGGTTAGCGCACTTGAGAAAACACGATCGGGTTTGCACCTCTTGTTGGGTGTTAGGTTTTTTCCCACTTTTCTCCATTGCAGTCTATTGGGGAATATGTTAACAGTCACAATATGCAAAGTTTGGCTTTTTGCTCGCGTTGGGTTAGCCTTTGTTCAAAAACTTTCTACTGTCGATTTGTAATACGCTCAATACACGATGCATGCAAAAAGCTTACTTCTAGTGGAGTTAACGTGCGAGCGGTAAATAGCGCTCCACTTGTAATGTAGCCCTAAACTGGAGATTTTTCACCTACCAATAATTTAATTTTATCTATGCAGATTTAATGATATGTAACCAAATCAAAAAATGGCCTGATATAACCCGAAAAATAATCTGAAAAGTTAGTATTCTAAAAATGAAAACCATAATTTAAATGGTAAACTTACTGACTAGTGATTAAAATTGTGTCTGTATAAATAGTTTCCTCCAAATGTTTTATTCTCACGGTAAAATCAACTAGACAGGTTAGTACAGTTAATCATCTAATGACATCAAATTGAAGTACAAACTAATTTGTTTTTCCATCCTGTATCTAACTTTAAGACATGAAGAGTATTTACTTGAAATTACAGCTTTTATGATGAATTACTTTCAATTGGCAGTTTTTTTTAGCCTTTTTGAAGTCTCTTTTTTTTGCTATCTGTCATCCTCACAATGTCACAGCAGGAATTTCTGGGACCTGATCTTGTGTCTGCCAAAATCTTGTTGCCCATGAACAATGTGGTGGGCAACAAGCTCAACCAATATATGGACTGTGATGCCTAACTAATTTCCAGGAGTTTCCTGTGCCAGCAACTTTGGAGTTACATTCTGCCACAAATCAAAAATTTCTCAATAAAATAGCTCCCATTGTATTAAAGTAGTGAAATCACTTACCTATTAATTTTTCCATGGAAGATGGTGAACTAGACTCACTGGAAATCTACAAGAAAGCAATATAGAAACAGGCATGATGGTTTAATGTCATGTTTATAAATTCTCGTATCACACTCTTAAAAGAAAAATATTTATTATACAGTAGCTTAAGTAATTTGTCCCGTTAGATTTAATATGAATGGAACACTTATAGTTAAAAATTATACCCAAGTGCAATGTATAGAATATGATGTATTAAATTTTTCTCTCTTGCCTTGGTACCAGCACACATATAGTTCATGGAAGCATTCACAGAACTTTCAATAATAATACCCATAATTACAGGAAATACAATATTTATTTTCTTTAATGTGCCTTCCTCAGACTGCCCAATGAAAATCCAAACTTCTCAAAATCACATTATAAACTCACACTCCAAGAAAGCCAAACAGTACAACTAAGTCTATTCATAATAGTCCACTGACATTACTGGAAGATTCACCAATCACAAGAAAGATTTGAAATAGTATATTAAATGGTTAAAAACTTACCAACAGAGTTTAAGTTCTCAATAAAAAATAAATACTTCTCAGCAATTTTTAAACATTTTTTTTTATGCAAACTATTTTTAATTAATTAGCCCTTTTAGGATATGCACATATCTCAACCTGTTTTATGTCCCTTTAAATAATTTAACAAAACAAGGTTCCAGATTGTTTTGTTTGTTAAGGATATAACTTAAATTTCTAACGTTACTTTGACTATGAAGGATTAAATTGTAGGTTCCTAATCATAACATTATAAGTAATACATTCCCTAAATTTATGACAAAATCAGGCTTGTAATTTGAAAGGCTGTTGGTACGCAGATAGGACTACTTGATTTGCCTTCATCTATATGTTTCTTAAAATTACATCCTCCTGAAACAACCATAAGCAAATGGAAGGGTCTTATCAATATTGATTTAAAACCAATGTTTGGATCAAGTCAGTATATACTGATAGATGCAATTAACCATCACAAGCCATATGATGGCAATAAATCATTTTGAGGGTCCAGTTAACATATACAACTGATTATCTATAGCAAATTTGGATGCATAATTAATTAACTTCTTATGTGTCTCTGCCAACTGCTTCTTTTGTTTTCTTGAATCTTAGTTATTACAAATGATCACATAAGATTAACATGAAGAAAATGTCTTCCTGCCCTGGAAATATCATCTTTCAGTTTCATCCTTAACCCCTTCAGTAAAAAAGTCTTGCATACATCTTTTACTTTACCTGCCTGATGTGAAGGCAATACTGAGAGAACTTTACACCACCATATTTGTTTGTTTCTGAGGGAGTAAATGATAAGGGGCCAAGGATCCTTTGTAAATTACATAAATTACTTTTTGTCAACCATGGTTAGTCCAGTCATAACAAACATAACAGTGGCCTTTTTGTGCAGTCCATACCTTGACCCTTACACTATACAGAGGCACATGAATTATTTTTAGCTATAATACAGCCAGTTTCATAGACCTCCATATATGTATCAAGTTCACCCTCCTTGTGACTTAACAAAGTATCTGACTCCACATCTGATGGTTTGACGCAAATAAGGAGGTCCATGACACTGTTTGAAGAAGTGCATCTCCATGCATCTTCAATACAGACTCCTATTATGTATAAATAAGAGCTCACTTATCTAGCCAGCAGTAAATTTGTAACAATTGTTTTACAGTATTTGTGTATTCTAATTATTTTAATAATAATGTATTAAAGTTATTTTTTACTTAGAATCGCGGTGCATATATGTGTAATTACTGCTTAGATATAAGACAGGCATGCTTAAGAATATAAAGATTTAGGCATAGATTATGAGTGGATCACAAAACTGCGCTTTCGCGAGCGTGATATTTGCACTCCACTCAGTAATACCAGCGCATAGAAATCATGAGAACGTGCTTCCATAGGCTCCAATGGGAGCCTCGTTCTCAAAGCACCTAGCGCAGCACAGGGGGTAATTTGCGCAGAGTTGGGCAGAAATTAAAAATATATATGTATATGAATATATACATATACAGTATATATTTATGTGCATATACACATATAAACACATAAATATATATATGTATTTAAGCACATACATATATATTTACAGTGGAAACACCATCCCCATTCACCTCTAGGTAAGGGCCCTTTTCAGTGCTGTTTACTTTCTAACACACTACATCCCCTCACTTTAACCCTTATAACTGCTTTGTCATATTTTTTATTTATATAAAACAACTGTCCACTTTATTTTGGGGGCAATTGGAGCACATTTTTTTTAATTAACCAGAGGCAAATGCTCTCGCAAGCTTGTTGGAGCACTTTGTGCTTAGAGCAATTAACCAGACGTCAGAACGTCTGGTTAATTGCTCTAAGCACAAAGTGCTCCAACAAGCTTGCGAGAGCATTTGCCAGCTACTTGTATTGGCTGGTTATTTAACGTGCGTCCGTAAAGGGGTAAATTTGCACGTTAAAATAGCGCTCCACTTGTAATCTAGCCCTTAGCATGAGCTCTTGTTCACAAGTAAGCAGTGGGCGTTATCTACTTGTAAGAAGCGGTTGTGCTGTACTTCACTATATAAGAAAAATCTTTTAGGCCCATGGTACAGATAAATGGAATTACTTTGCCTGACAGTGGATATCAGGTGTGTTTAAATCCTAGAAGCTTTAGCATCAGCTCCATACCATGTGATCTGTGAGTCAACTGGCTAAAAGTGGACACTTCACAATATTACTACTCCAGAAGTGAGGTATACAGTACTAGCACAATTTTTCCACTTATGGCATAGCTGTGCTAGGAAACCCCTTAACAACCACATTAATCTTGTATAAGCATAAAATGCTTATAGTAAAAGTTATCACTATTTCAAAGAACTTTTTTACTGTGCATAGGCAAGCTGAGCATATTAAGATATGACCGTTGTACCAGCATTTTAAACAGTGTGTCTGCCCGATAGTGTTATGTCAGAGGTTACTTAATTGACATGAGCACACAGATATTCTGCTTGAAATGTTGGAAAGGCTCTTACTGAAATAGTGATAACTTTTACTAAAAACAATGTTGCAGACACAAGAGTTTTACACATTTTTTCTGTTAAAAATTGAAATACGCAAATGTTTTAAAGTGATGATAAACTTTACTTGATTTAAGATCAGGTTCCGGATCTAAGAAATATTAGGACTTAATTGATCACTTCTATTAAAGATGCACTGTAACTTACATTTCAATCTAGCCATTCTAATAGCCCATGCTCACTTCAAAACACATATTTTGTGTGAGTTAACGGTTTTAAATGAATCCAAAGGTTGAGTTTTGAAGTGGGCAGCAGGAGCACAGGGTATTAGAATTGCACGTCTAGATTTAGATTTAAATTTAGATTTATAGTGCTTCTTCTTTAGAAGTGATCATTAAAAGTCCCTCTATAATATTGCTTAGATTCTGGACCTAATTTTAACATGTACAGTTTATCATCACTGTAGTTTGTTTGGAATTTCCATTTAATCATAATTTGCTTACCTTTCCCATACTTTATGGTAGGTGTACTTAAAAGGTAGACCAGGATCAATCAGTAGATCTCTAAGTACTGAGTTGTAGACCATAAGAATATTCTATGATTTGCCAATATAAAAATACATGTAAAATAAATGTAAAAGATTTGTAGAATTGTATTCACACACACACAAAAAATTATGACTCAGAAAAAGATTTTAAAAAAAATTGTGTGAAATATGTTTAAGCACAGATCTCATTATGCCTAGCATGTACATCACTCTGACAAGTTTCCAAAAATATAGATCCTATCTCACTAATGTCTTTGATAAAAAAGTGGTTAATTCCAGAAATAATAATCCAGTAGGGGTCAAGTCCAGCGGGAACGCATGGGAACAAAGTTCCTGCACTATTTTTGCAAGTGGAGCTAAGTTCAACCTGAACAGAGAACAGAAAAGCTTCAATAAACACTGCTGGTGGAAGAAGCTGGAGTATAGTCTGGTTAGAGGGATAGTGAGATCCTCTAGTAATGGTCAGTAACACTTCCTACAATACACTGAATTCAAGCCTGTCCATGGTCCTTCTGTGTGATCACCCCACACTGTGTGGAACACATAGTGCTTAC
>CAJPDP010702737.1:0-14050 GCA_905336975.1 Bombina variegata variegata
AAACACTATTCATTTTAAAATAACTTTATTACTGTACCTGCTACATGATATAAAAGAGGGTGCAGGAGGCTATTTGCAGCTTAATCTAAGGTAAGACTTTAAGATTACTAAGGTGTAGACTGTTCCTTTACTTTACTCCTGCTACAGTCTGTGATTTTCCTCTGCACAGACAACATTTAGGCAACATAAACCTATATTAGTTTGGTCTGGTTATACTTGGAAAACTCCATATCTGCCTCTTACTGTGTCTGATACTGAGGCCCAAGGAGTACTCCCTAACTACTAATTCTGGTGTGTTTTTTTTTCTATTTTTTTTCCTTTTTGTGTGTTTTATTTTAATTTTTTGTGGCTCAAATCTGATCTCAAAGGACAAAGATAAAGTAAGTTTTGCATAAATAAAAACTTCAGGAGCTCCTTTTCCTGCTTTTAACAACCTCACTTTCCTATCTTTTTTTTGCCCCCAAGGTCGTGCCAGATTTTAGTTGGGGATTCTCTCTCCTTTCGTCGCCCTCTCATCTTTTTTTTCCTCAGTTTGGTCTATCTCCGAGTTTGGTCAGAGCTTTTAATTTGGGGGTCTCTCTCCCCATTTTCTTTCCTGGTTCTGCCGTCCTCCTGATTTCTCCATTAACATTTTTATTTGACTTTTTATTTTGCATGCCTGACACGAGACATTGAACCGGACCAGCCCTGAACCAGAGGGTGATTTCTACCTTCTGCTATTCCCCAGAATACGGAGGATCTCTTTACACATTGTCATCTTTTAACAAGCATGAGAAACTCACAAGTTTCAGTTGACGTGAAAAAACTCATAAAGATGTCCATCCAATATCGTCTTCACAAAAGCTTCATGTTCATTCATCATAACTATCTCATGCTGGTTGAAGGATGTAACAAATGAAAAAGAAATCCAATGTTCAATGGACATTATACACGAAAAAATATTAGTGTACATGAGAAACTTACTGCTATCACATTTTAATAACAGGAGGTTGGTTGAACTTTCTAGATCCAAGAATCAAATATCTATGGTTCTTTGGAAGTTTATATCCTTAGATGAAGTGGGTTGAATTGAAAGATGTTCTGCTCAGTTGCGTGAATTTTATTTTGTTAGTGGTTCTCTGGCTTTTTCGGTTCAGTGTCTGTAACAGACTATGCTATGGATGCTTTTGTTGTGAAGTCTGCTGCCTCCATCTTGAACTTTCTATCTCCTCCTTTGCTTTTTGTTCCCTCCTCTTGCAGGCTAGCGAATCCGAGGAGAACGGCTCAGACAGCTTCATGCATTCCATGGATCCTCAATTGGAGAGGCAGGTGGAGACCATCCGTAACCTAGTGGATTCCTACATGAGTATTGTCAACAAGACTATCCGGGACCTGATGCCCAAAACCATTATGCATCTCATGATTAACAATGTACGTATGTGCGGTATTCTTTATGTAATGTCATTCAAAGACCCATGATGATTACATTCTGTCTAGTATAGATTAATGCTAACTATTCTTACTTTTACAAATAGATTTGCATTCTTTATACGTAACTTTTATTTAAAATGTATAATATATGACTTCATATAGTGTTAAGAAGAAAATGCTCTAATGCTTTAGAGTATTTTATTATCGCACTGTTGCTTGTCTTTGACTATGTGCAAAGGGTTAAACACATGGTTAAAGTCAGCTCTGGAGTAGCAATGCGCACGCAGCATCAGTACTGTATTGCCACTGTGAAACTGACTTTAACTATAGTAAAATTAGAAAACACAATGTGCCTTTTCTAGATATGGTGTCCTTACATGTTTGTGTCCTGTTCGTCTCGTTAGACTAAGGATTTTATCCACGCTGATCTTCTGGCCAATCTCTACTCCTGCGGGGACCAGAACATGTTGATGGAGGAGTCACCAGAGCAAGCGCAACGTAGGGATGAGATGTTGCGCATGTACCATGCTCTGAAGGAGGCTCTGAATATTATCGGAGACATCAACACGACCACCAGTAGCACTCCCATGCCTCCGCCAGTGGATGATTCATGGCTACAAGTGCAGAATGTGCCTACAGGGCGCAGGTAACCCAGAAAAGATCATATAGAAGAAATATTTATGTATAAGAAACAATATTCAGCAGCTTAACCCAAGTAGCAACAAAATAAATAGTAAAGTTCGCAATTCAGTCTTTTATTTTTTGGCCAAAACAAATAAAATACATAAATCATTGAGCAAATACCAAATCACTACAGTTAGATAATTATAGAAGGGGCAGGTTTTTATGTCTTTAGGTTAGGCTCAGCGGTCCTTGTACTGTAGAAAATAAAACATGTTTGGTCAGATCTAACCACTACAAAAACTACATATAGGGTATGTTGCATTGTTATTGAATGTATTTGTCTGCAGTTCACTTTCACAGATACCCTGCGTGTTTTACCAAATGTTCCTCTGGTTTGTTTCAGGTCTCCCACATCCAGCCCCACTCCACAGAGAAGGGCCCCTGCTGTGCCACCTACCCGTCCTGTCTCTCGGGGCCCTGCACCTGGTCCACCTCCTGCAGGATCCACACTTGGCAGTGCTCCTCCTGTGCCCTCTAGACCTGGAGCTTCACCAGACCCCTTTGGGCCTCCTCCCCAAATCCCATCAAGACCTAACCGTGCCCCTCCTGGTGTCCCTAGGTAAGTGTGACTGGTTTAAACACTTGATTCATTATGGAGAAAGGTTGTGTTCTACAGAGATGTAATATAAAACATATTGAATTCAAATCCATGCTGAGAAGTAACATTGTTCTTTTTATCTGTGACCTCTCTGGGCTACACTCCATTCCTGACAATTTTCCCAGACACCTTAGGCCCTTGCCGCATCCGTCAATGTAACAAAAGGACAAGGAAGCTCTCTACCTTGTCCTGATTTTTGGTGCATTGGTTGTTTAAAAATCATATCCCATTCCTGCCATTATGTGATTTCCATTCCATGGCACATATTCAACTTGTTTTGACCCATTTCTAGAAATTCATTTGAAATATATTACAATTTGAACTTCATGTGGAATATTTATATTTCAATTATTTATATGCAGCTTTGGAAAAAAAAATATTTGAACTGACTGAAGATGAGTAAGAGACCTTCTCAAAATTAAATAGAAATTAAACCAAAACTGATACTATATCTTTATGAAAACTCCTGAAAAACACAGACATGTCCTGTGCTTAAATTCTCAAGTTTGTCTCCTAAATTAGTTATTTATTGATGACATCCTGGTTTCACAGTCAGGTCCAGGAATTGCATTTTTTTGCAGAATATGGTTGGCTATAAATTCAGTTGAATATGTGCATAGCTTTATTCATTAGCCTGTGTGTTTTTTGCCACATGTTCTCAAATAAAATTTGACTATGACATCCTCCTACAGAATTGCATGTAACTGCATTATGCGTCATGCCAACCTCATCATGTATGCTTTTACCTTCCTTCTCTGCCTTCCAGCCAACTATATACCCTCTCATGCAACACTCTGTTCTATATACTGTGCTCACACACACACTCCAGGGTCATACAATTCAATATTCTTTTCCCCAATATCCCTGAGTCAATATCCACTTAATACATTTGTTAGTTCTTCTTACAATATTCCACCTTCTGCATAAATACACTCAAGAAGAAACTGCTCTCCTTCATCATAATAAACAGCAGCAGTTCCTTCCTACAGAATGTCATAAATATTTGTAGATAAACTAGGTGATATGTTCTAGGAACTTTGTTTGCTTGGATACAAGTTGTATTCAAACCCATTTGAAGATCATCATTGAAAGCCTAATTCAACCAATTTCCTACAAAAATGCTTAAGTAGTTTTGTAGCCAAATATAAACATGTAACAGTGACAAATCTCTAATATTTAATTCATATTTAAAACAATTGATTTGGATCAATCCCTCAAGGGTTCTGCTCATTTTGCTTAAAATTAAAGGAGCGCTGGAAAGATGCGATAAGACAGTGGGATAGACAACAATAGATATTCTATAAGCATGACCCATATCTAGGTCATGGATTCTATCTATTCCAGCAAGATCAACATATTAAATGATAACGCTTGTAAAAGCTAAAGATGCATTTCTATTGGAATGGTCTGTTTTTCCAGTTAGGAGGGGATAAACCTCAAACTATAAAATCTGGACATCACAGGTTCTCCAATGTGTTTTGCCCACTCATATGGCCATCTTTTGTGAACCTGTGACTTCAAGAACCAGGATTGAACCTAAATAAGTAGATGTATTATATATGCATATAATTATATATAGTACATACATATTTGTCAATAAAATACAGACTACTGTGGGAAGGAGATCTGTAGTCTTTAAAATGTGTTTATTTTGCAGTAAATCAGTTGTTGATTGTTGTCACATAGTTGTCTGAATTTGGGATATTTTTGGACAATTAAATATTTGTGGCTTGACAAACGATAATGACTGATTTGTTTTAAATAAGATTGTCTTACTACCTCTACATCATGTGTCTTCCACATTTGCAGAGTAAACAACTTAATTCTAGAAAGTTCAAAGATGTTAGCTCTACCTATTTGTGTGATGTCAAGAAATACCTAGGCCATTCAGCTAAAGAGTTGCTTAAATATCTCAAGGAGTAATCAACACTGTTAGTGGTTAGTAGAAAGCTAAATAAAATAAACCAAAATGGCATTCCGATTAAGTGACTATGAGTATTCACACCTCATCGTTTTACAAAGCGTTTTCCAGTTTTCCTTTTAAATAATATATGCAATGTAATACTTGAATGAATGGTCACAAAAATACATATCTACAATTATCTTATATTCATATTGAATATTTAATTTAATACTGTAGTTTTACTTATATTTGAAAACACTGCTAAGTGTATCCTACATTCTAGGGGTGTCCCCATATACCAATGCATCTTACAACTAGCACATTAGTATAAACATCAGTGGCTAAATGTAATATTAAAGTCCTGGTGTTACAAGCCTTAGTCAGTTAATTAACCAGAGGGATCGTCAACCCTCTGAGACAATCAGGGAGGAACTGCAATGCCTAATTCTAGGGGTGAGACCCAGGTGTCATGGACCATACAGTTTATGAGTACTGTTTACCTTTCTATATAAGGTATGGTGGTTGTTTTTGGCGTACAAGCCTAGATTGAGGCTACAGACAACCTGTTTAAGGGGCCATGCTACTCCTTGGTTTATTTTTTTTTTTTGTACCTGGAGTGAAAGTACTGGTAGACACTCTCTGTGCTACTGGGCACACTAACAAACTTTGTGCACCTAAGCATTGGTCTGCATACTTAGGACATTGTATATACGGGAAAATGACTAACATGCATGTCTGGCAGAGGGTGTAACCTTGTGATATGAGTTATGCAGCTTGGTGTACATAGGGATGGCTCATTGCATCATCTTTTTAAGGAGGCTGATTCATGAGCAATGGTGGTGAAAAGATTTCATGCCATTGGTTGTGTTCTTGGAACGTATCTCCATATAAATTCTCTTTTACATTCAGTTAAGGCTGTATTCTGTGTATTATAGAGCATATGGCAGATGTTTCATGAATCCTCTGTACAGTAAAATCTATCTTGCCGTTAACTAACTGTGATATTTATCTTCTGTCACTTACAAGAGTAGAATTGATACAATGTTTCAAAGCTCATGGCCCCTCCCCTTTTTTTAGCCTAGCTCCCTATCCCACTTCACTACATATTCTACCTTCATTTGAAAAGTGGTGTAATGGAACTTTCAAATTATTATCTACAAGTGAGAAAATCACTAAAGCCATAGTTACATGACTGGGCTAGTTATCTCAGGAATGTTCACTAATCTTCAGGTTTTATATTTGCTCAGGGATTTTCTTATTTGTTTGTGTACCCATTTCTACTTCCACTCGCAGTACCTTGTGGTGAGGATTTAAACTGTGGTGGCAACTGTGTAAATGAGGGGTTTCCTGGTTTTCTGCCCTTTTTATGTTTAAACAATATGGATGACTGTGTGGCCAAAGGGAAGAGCGGTAGGAGCAGTTAATAACCTCCCTCATCTTGTCACAGCAATCTCTCTCTCTCTCTGCTATCCTTTTGGCTCCTTTGGAGCTAAATTAAGCTTCTATTCCACCTAGTCAATCTTGGCTGTAACACTTAAATTACAAATGTGGCACAAGGTTTCCCTCTTGTGAGCCATGGATTGTGTCTCCAAATATTACAGTGAAGCAGATGATTGGTGGTAACAAACCCTCCACTAAAATTGACAACATTTCATCATTCATCCTAGATATTTACTTCTATAAAAGATCCATTCTTCTGACGTGACAGCACACCAGTTTGGCTAGAATTTGTTTCTCCTTTCCCGAGCTGTTTTGTTCCACTTTCTCAGGTCACACTTCAGTCTGGTTGAATGTTCTAACAAGATCAGAAGACCCCTATACATGATTAATGCCCTGTGGGCTGTTATAAGGAATTTTGATTGTTTCTCAGGGTCCTTGAACTTAACTAGTTTGTGAAAGTCACAACACACCTTTTCACATTTTAGGGAGAATTGGGATGTGAAGACATCTTTATATTACATAAACTCATATACTGGGCATTACAAATCAGCTTGTAGAGTCATATAGAATGGCATAATGCCCTTACAGTTTTTCTTGTAAATGCCAAAGATCTGACTGATTAGAAGAGAAATACAGTGCTCTTCAAAAATGTTAGTTAATCTGGCAGGTGTCCAATTCTACATTTTGGCCATTAAACTGCACTAACTTCTGTTACAAGCAAATCATTAATCAATTCTAAGGCCCTGGACAAAATGGGTTAAATTGATCCTTTTAAAAAAATAAATAAATAAAAGAAAAACAACTGTTCTTCTTTACAATCTTTAGGTTTCATTAGAGTTCACGGACCGTTTTCTTGGTTTCTCTAAAGGTTTGGAGCTTATGTCTAGGTTGACAAATACTCAGTCAATATGCTTTTTTGTGGCATTCCCCTTTACCAGACAGATCCAGTTTGGTGTGGACTCAGTTATAGTAAATATTTCATTTAAAAAAACTATAGCGGGAATATAGTGGGTTTCATTGGCCCCATTCTCCCCTGGTCCATGACACCTGGGTCTCACCCCAAATAGAGCAAAACATTTCCCAATGTTTATCTTTAAGCAGAATACCTTGGACACAATGGCCTGCAATTCACCTGGAGTTTCAAGCCATGACAAAGACTAAAAAAAAAAAAATTACCACACAGACCAAGAAGAAATGAATGTAAGGATGACTCCTTGTAAGATGAGCTATAGTTGGTCTACATAGTTTTTCTTGATCAAGATGATCCTCAATAATGGACATGTTGGTCTTTAGTATAGTTACAAGTAAATAGAAGACTTTTCTTCACCAGCCTTATCACACTTCAATGTTTACGTCTAGCTTGGAACCTACAAGGCCTTATTGCTTCAGCAGTTGTTAATGGAGAGATAGATCATCTCATTCATAGTTCTAGTGCTGCAAAAGTAATGGAAAACCAGGATTTTATCTTGCACTAAAGAAAGACAGGACTCATTTTAGATCTGTCTCACAGAACCAATATGTAAAAGTACATTGGGTTCAGATGTTGTTTAAAGCTTTCATACTCTCATATTCCTTCAAGTGCTGTATTGTTTCCCATATTTTGTCTTCCTGTACTATTATTTCCTGTTTGTATTTTTCATACACCGGCACCAAAACCTAGGCTGTTCCCCAAGAAAATCCCAACCCTGCTAGTTCATGCCAGACAATTTGATGCCTCTTTATGTCATATCTAAAACCCTGAAAAGGCTCAGAAATGTTCCACTCACTTATTGAGTCTAGTCATTAATCATGGTAGAGATATTTATCTAGACACAAGATCTATTGGCCGCAGCATTTCACGAAACAGTTATAAGGGGTGGCTTACAGAGCATCACTGGGGATAGAAGATATTTTAAAACTTAAAGGTAGTTATGGATCACAACATTAATAGACAAGATTACTTAAGGTCTCATGCAGCCCTTGAAAAACAATAATTTTAAGACCGAAATAAGAATTTTGTGGCATTGACTGGATGTCCATGAATGTATAGTAGAATTCTGGGGGCCTAATGTCAGTATCCAGTTATTTTGTTTTCAACAGCCAATTCTTCAAGTCTTATTCTAATAGTGCAACTGCAGCCACATATGCCATTCATGAGAGTAGCACCAAGTATGTGACAAAAAGAGAAGAGGCATTTGCATAAAATAACCCATGTTATTTTTGGAAATGGATATTTGAGATACAGAATGATTTACTACTCAATGTTTATCAGATGTCAGCGGTTCCTGAGTGGAGAATGATCTTACAGATTGCTTACAAATAATTTATTATTAAAGTGACATTTTGGAATCCAGGTATAATTACAAGCTCCCTGTGTTTGGTGCTAGACTGTGTGCCTTACTTTGTGGATTCTATGATCTGTGGAACTTGTACAATATTGTCATTGTCCCCAGAGTGATCCACCACATCAAGCAAAATGCCAACTTTGCAAAACTTACTGATTGTTCAGGAAGCAATTCTCTAAAAAAATCAATACTCTGATGAGGCCTCCAAAGATGCTATGTCTTTATCTCATTTATCTCATGATTTTGTTCTCATCTTCCTCCCATACATTAAGATATGTCCTTCAAAGCTAGTGAGACCTTTTGTCTAGCATGGTGGAGTTTTTTTGTGAATGGTATTTCTATACTGTCAATTAGACTTGGAGACTAAAAAGATGGGCTAGATTTTAAGCAACTGGTTCCTCCAATAAATCTAAACTCTGACTTCTCTTTTCTAAACCACTGTATGTGTTAGACCTCTAATAGCTAACTTGGAACACAACATATTTGGATGGTATTATCTTTGCAATGATCCTTAGAACTTTTCCTAGTCTCTTGGGAGAGCCATCTACTTACTTTACCATCTGAACTCTGAGTCTTGTAGTAGGTCTTGGCAAATAAATCCATCCCAAAAGCCATTAGGAAGATTGTCTCGTTCTGCAGCATGCTGAATTAATCTATCACTTCATGAGTTGTCTCAGAGCACAACTGCAAAAACAATATTTAATTCACTAGACCTGTGGCTACCTAAGAAGGAGAATGCAATTAAGCAGCTGTAGAAAATAGCAGCAATATGGTCATCTCTGCACATACTCTTGCAGTTTTACCCATTTCACCTGTTTGCATCAACCAGTGACTCATTCCTAACACAATTTACAATCCATTCTTTTAGTTTCTCATAAATAAAATGTAAAAATATAATGACAGTGCCATCGTGAAAAACTGTCTTCAAGTGTGTATAGCATGACATATAAATTGTTGTTGTGCACCCTACATGTGTTAGTCTACGCTCTTGTTAGGTTTTGCTGTATCAGTTGCCAGATTTTCTATCATTATTTTATTTCTTCAACCTCTTTAAGTTGACGGAACTCTTTTTACTATGTGTCTATGGATAAGTGCTGCATACTCTCTTGTTATATATACTAGTTATATATACTAGTACATGATATCTATACATACACAGGTATGTATGTGCTGTACCTTCTGTCAGTGTGTGTATAGTTATATATATATATATACTAGTACATGATATCTATACATACACAGGTATGTATGTGCTGTACCTTCTGTCAGTGTGTGTATAAACTAGTACATGATCATATGTTATGGGTAAAGTAAGAAATCCAAGTAATCCTAGGATTACCCGGGCAAAACGGACATTACCCAAGCAGCTGTGGGTAAAGCCTGATGTACTTATTTATTTTGCCTGCGTCTGGGGGGGTTCAAGGAAGGCGCCCTGCCGATCCCCTGGCATCCACCCCAAGTGAACCTTGGGGAATGAGTTTTACAAGGGGGGCTTTGCCCATCTTGAACCCCCCAGGCGGAGGCAAAATAGATAGTGAAGATAGGCGATTACAGTGCCCATCTGATTGGTTGTGAATCCTGTCACTAACTGGACATGGACCAATCAGAATCACCTGAAGTGACGTCAGATTGCAGTTTTCAATGAATTGCAGTTCTCAACAGAACACCTGCTCTGAAATCTCATCTAGAGCGGCATGTATGCTGGTGCAGTAAGCTATTTTCTCCTTGCCGCAAATGAAAAGTTTGAATGCGCTCTTCCAACTCTACGGCTCTATGGATGCTGTGTTAGGGCAAAAGTAGAAGAATCAGATTCTCAGCAGTGTTCAAAGCTACGCATTTCAGCTGTCAAGCAGCCTTTGTCAAGCTCTTCACTGCTTCTGTTTTACCAGTATTTTTACCATCAATAATTTTACATGTCTTTTGCATACAGGTTGTTAACTAAAGCTTGACAAAGGCTGCTTGACAGCTGAAACGCGTAGTGAATTCAAACTATTCACTTGCGGGAAGGATGAAATAGCTTACTGCACCAGCATACATAGAAATACTAGTGTCCTTTAATAAATCTTTTATAGATGTCTTATTTATTCTGATTTTGAGGTTGGCCAACCTTGCTAAGTATTGTTTATGCCTTATTAGTGTTCCTGCAGATTTTTAATTCGGATGTAACAAATATTTTATGTGCAAGGATTTTATGTGCAATTATTCTATGTGCATAGATTATATATTGTATACATTGTAACACTATTCTAGTACATGCATAGTCTCCATCTTTATATAGGTTTTAGCAGACAATAGCCTTGTGCTTATTTAGCACTTTCCCTCCACTTCCATTAGCCTTCTCACATAACAGTTGTCAGAGAAAAACAACAAGGAGGTAGAGCTTACCTATACCTGCAGCGCAAAAACAAAGCAATACCCATGCACATTATGTTTATATGATATACCTGTGTAATTACAACATTGAATGAGGACAGGGGTTGTATGTATAGCATAAAGTTATTATTAATATAAATATTAAGATTGACAACAGTGACTTGAATGGACATAATGTGGGGGATGTGAATTCATAAAAGATGAATGAATATAAGAGAGTGATGGGTAATAAAAAAATAATTAATAATTGCTCCAAGTGATGATGTGAGGATGTTATGCCAGTGTATGACTGTATGGCAAAAAAGAAAAAAGAAAGAAAGTGTGTTTGTGGGATGACTTGAAAATATTAGTGACTTAATAATAATATGATTTAAATAATACTAATAATTAAATGTTTCTGAGTGCTTATTAATAATGCAAATATAGATACTTATCTCTATACACTATATAAATGGTGGGTGTTTGTGATACTCTTAATTTAAAGGAATGTGCACATGCTATTAGCTTATTTATACTAAAGTATGCTCATTGTAGTGTTATGGAGTCCCCATTTTTTATATTCAGACAGTTTTTAAATAGCCTATATGTTATAAATAGTATTTATATTTTGTGCTGTACAATTTAATATTCCAGGATTACGAGGAAGTTTGGGAATTATATCAATTATTGTTGTTACTCTTATTATTTTGGAAAAATATCATTATACAAGTATTGGCAAATATGTTTCTATTAAAATGATTTGTGTTTCTATCCATTAGGTTTATTATTATTTTTAGTTATTGTGCCCAGTGCCTGTAATTATGGGGTTAAGCCAGTTGGTCTTATCATTACTCCTTCTCCCTTTTAACATTATTGTTTTTCCCTATTTCCATTGAAGTACTATTTTGTAATATCACATTTCCAGTAGAAACTAAAACTTTTATAAGAAAGAGAAGTAATTATTATGTTCATTCAACCCATTTGGTTGAGCTGAATTTAATAAATATATCCATCTGCTCTCATTTTTGAGTAATATTCTCTCCATGTCACCACCTCTTATGCCAACTCTGACTTTCTGTATACCACAACATTGCAATTTGTCCACATTGCCATGATGGTACCTGTAGAAATGGTAGGTTACTGACGTAATTGTTTTACCCTTTTCAAGGTCTTTAGCTACATTCTTAACATTACCTATATATTCCAGTAGTCTGGTGCGTAATTTATATGTCGTCATTCCTACATACACCCTAGGGCAATCGCATCTTAATACATAGATAACACCTGTTATAATGCAACCTATGTAAGCGGGGATATTATGTATTTTCCCAAATCTGTCACAGATGGATAAGGTCTTTTTTATGTGTTTACAGTCTGAACAAGATCCCCATGGATAAGAGCCACAAGAAGTTTTATTATTTGTTGTCTTTTTCTTTTTCACATAGTGGATGGACTTAATAAGTCTTTTAGATTTTGAGTTCTTCTGTAGCTTACTTCTATTTTGCTTCCTATCAGATCTTTCAAAATTGCATCTGATTGTAGGATATGCCAGTGTTTGTTCACTATGTTTAGTATATTCTGGCTTTGAGAGTTGTAAGTTAACACTAGCCTTGTTTTTCCATCTTGTTTGCATACTTTGGGTTTCAATGGATCGTGCCTATTTGTGTGCATAGCTCTTCTTTGTGTGTTTGCGACAGAAACCGCACTGAGAGCTGCCATCAGACAGCCTAAACTGAATACCTGTGGCTGGAGCACAACCGCCAGTCTTCCTAACCAACAACTACACCTGATCGCCAGCTCCGGAGAATCGGAGCTCCGCTCCGGAGCTGTAGTAGCCCCAGCTATCAGACCTCTCTCACGCCAGCTACAGATTGGGAAGGAGGCCACAGACCCGCCATACATCTAATACCACCTGGGTCCGACAGCAACTACGCAACCAAGCAGCTGCTGCCATCGTCCTGCTCTGCCACATCCAGGACAAAGAAAGGGTCCCCTGACCGAGAGAAGGTGTACAATCGACCCGGTAAGTGCACCCACGCTGCATAGTGACCGAGCGCTGTGGCGTGAAAACGCCGCCATCTTACCTTGCTCCGCATCCATCTCCTATGCTTCCACGCCAGACCCGCACATATCCTTAAGACTCTCCTGGCCACATAGCGGGTAATAACCCCGAGGAAAGGGACAGTCGCATAGCATTGGGGCACCGCAGTATCAGATCTAGACAGTACCTAAAGTACCCACATATATGGACTGGGCAAAAGTTACTTAGGCCCTAGCCTTACCCCTATATAGCCGACCAAGACTCCCCAACTGCTAGGGGACACCACTACTCACAGACACGCTACTGCTGCCCCTGGGTTCTCGCCACTAACTCAGCCAAAGGAGATACATCTGATCTGATACTAGACCTCCCTAACTGGAAGTATTTGCGTGTAGCCACACACAGCTAACGCAACAAACTATAACGCAGAGAACTCTGTATAAGGAAGATTTGGGGCCATCCCAGGCTCCCTATCTCTATTGCAACTGGGAGACACTATAGTGACTGTGAGAACAGCACACCAGCAAAGACACGCCAGAGCATTCTTGTCACCTCACGCTGATATTGGCCTGTCCTGATTTAAAAGTCGCTGATCCCACTGCGCCAACTGAAGTAAACCTTGTCCCCTCTCCCTACCATTTCCCACCTGTATTTGCAGGTGGGTCATATCCTCACTCCCTTTACCTACTTCGTCAATAGGAGACAGATCCCCTGGGGAGTGGGGTACATACTGAGGACTGCTGTAGCCGTATATGAGACCCTAGGAAATAGAGTCTAGATACACATTAAGTTCACGTCTCATGAGAAGGGCCTGATACTTTCCCACAGTATCTCTAACCACCTGCAAGAGATAGGACATTCGATCACAAGACCTTAAGAACACACTGTCCTTGCCTGAATATTATTTTCTCTCTGTGGGGATCGGCCCATGCCAGCATGTAATTAGACACTAAGCATCTGTGACCCCGCCGGCCAATGTACGCCTATTAGCATATGCAGAGCAGGCAGGCTCTCGGCAGCAACACATAACTCTTCACGTGCAGTTCCATCTTCTACCGTAACAGCATGTCACAGTCCCACAAAAGAAAGCAGAAACCCCATGCCACGCCAAAAAGAACTGTTGTAGATCACTTCCATCCTCGTACAGACACAGCCCGGACGAGATCGGAAGATGAGTACTCAGATACTGGAAGTGCCTCAGATACCCAGTCCGGGTCAGCGCTAATGCAAAAAGCTTCACAAGCCCTAGGGGCAACCAATAGCTCAAATAATAACATGATAGATGCCATCCAATCTCT
>CAJPDP010703833.1:0-10689 GCA_905336975.1 Bombina variegata variegata
ACCCCACCCGTGTTTTGTATATATAGATATAGATAGATAAAGATATATATTGTACCAAAATCCCATCAGATATATATATATAGAAATATCAAAAGAGAACAAACAAGGTCCAGGAGTGACAATTAAAAATGGCAATCCTTTATTTGATATTAAAGTCATAGTAGACAAAAAAGCATGCATAGGTAGGCTGTGGCTGTGAGGTCCGCTGACGTGTTTCCGCAGTTATGCCGTTGTCCTAGAATAGAAATATGTATTTATGAATAAATAGAACATATTCTGCTATGTGAAGAACATTGGAATGTGAAATATTCATATTTTTATGTCGGGTTAGCACACTTGAGAATATGGGTTTGGGTTAGCGAGAGAGTGGGGTGTTAGGATTTTTTCCACTTTTTTTTCTCCATTGAGGGAGAATAGGTCATCGTGTAAGTGATATTATAACATCAGCTTTTTGCACGCGTCAGGTTGGCGCTAGAGTGATAACTTTTGACTTTCAAATCATAATACAAGCGCAACCTGGTGCGGGCATAAAGTTTACTTCTAGCGCAATTAGCGCTCTACCGAAAGCTCTCAACTCGTAATCTAGCCCATAGCGTATATGTAAATGTCCTAATTAGCTGACCTACAGGTGAAAAGAAGTTGACCTATAATTTAATAATCATGTAGCTGTCAACCACTTGATTTATATTGTTGAGCTATTACTTTAAAAAAATTGTGGCAGATATGGGGCCAGAATACAAGTGGAACCCTAAATTATTTTTTCTGCTTGTGATTAGTGCGAACAGATTTGCATGCATATTGCAAGTTAAAAGTAAAAAAGTTAGCAAAAGACTCAGGTGTGCTAACTTCAGAAGTTTGGATACTGTGAACAGTGCTAACTTTTTTTCCCTATAGACTTCTATGGGGCATGCTACTAAAAATCTATTAGTTAACTCGACACTGCACTAGATCAACTGTGCTAAACCCAAAGGCGCGCTAAGAATAGTTCAGATTCCTATGTTCTTCACATAGAAGAAAATGTTCTTTTTATTTTTAAATATATTTCTATATATACCTATTTTTTTTTTTTAAAACATATATCTATACCTATATATGTATATGCATATTTACCGATTTATATGTGGAAATATACAGTATATATAAATATTTTATCATTTTTTTCTGAGTGAAGAAGATAGGAATGCAAAGTATTTCTATAAAACACACGTCTATGTGTATATATGAGTTTATATTTGTATATATGTATGTGTGCACATTAATGTTTACACATATAAACACATAAATACACATGTATAGACATTAAACATACACCTATACACATATTTAGCCATATAGGGTGAGATTACATATGCGGCGTAAGTTTCAGTGCAACTGCTGAAACCCCCGTCACCCATAAGTTCACCTCACACGAATCACTACACATTTCTGGTGTCGCCAATAACTTACGGCAGTACATCATCTTGCTGCGCGTAACAAAAAAAAAATGTTGAAATCACCCGTAAATATCTAGTCAGACTAAAAAAAATTAAACCGACTTGTCAAAACGCCATTCAAAACCTCTAATCCGCCATCCTCCTACATCGTAACCACTAATAAATATTATTAACACCTAATCCGCCATCACCCCACATCGCAGCCACTAAAAAATATTATTAACCCCTAATCTGCCATCCCCCCACATCGCAAACTATCTAATAAAAGTTATTTACCCCTAATCTGCCATCCCCCCACATTGCAAACTACCTAATTCAAGTTATAAACCCCTAAACTGCCATCCCTACATTGCAAACTACCTAATAAAAGTTATTAACCTCTAATCTGCCACCCCCCCACAACGCAATCCACTATATAAATCTATTAACCCCTAAACCGCCAACCCCAACACAAACAACTAATTAACCTATTAACCTCTAAACCGCCAACCCCCCCACAAAGCAAAGTATTAATCTAATAACTAAACCCCCTAACCTAACACCCCCTAAATTGACCCCAATTAAATTACAATTACAAAAAATAAAACCCCTAAATTTCTTAAACAAAAACCTAACATTAACTGAAATAAAAAAGTTCTAACATTACAGTAAAATCCAAAGCCACCTCAAAATAAAAAAAACAACCTAATCTAACAATAAATTACCAATAGCCCTTAAAAGGGCATTTTGTAGGGCATTTTCCTAAGTTTACCAGCTCTTTTACCCTGAAAAAAAAGTACCCCCTAAAATGACAAACCCCCCAACCACCCCACCCCACAATAAAAAAACACCTAACTAAAAAAACCGAATCTATCAGCTCTTTTACTGCCCATAAAAATAAAAAAAAGCCCTAATCTAAAAAAAAAAAAACATCCCCCAAAAAACATAAAAACTGACACTAACCCCAAAATAGGTACTTACCATTGTCCGGAGATCCATCTTCTTTCCACCGGCGAAAGGTCTTCTAGCATGCGGCTCCATCTTCACCCATCTTTTTTTTTCTTTCTGGATGCGCGGAGCAGTCATCGGCGGGGGCAGTCTTCGGCGACGTGGAGGTCCTTTTCATGCAATCACCACACACTGAAGATTGAATGCAAGGTACCCCTTTTATATTGGGGTACCTTGCATTCCTATTGGCTGAAAATTTCAAATCATCCAATATTCAAATCATCCAAAATTTCAAATCATCCAATTTTAGAAATCATTTTTATTGAGGGTGTAAAATGCATACAGAAATAGGTTTAATGAATAGATAGAAAAATTATACAATCAGCATTTTCCATGACAATACAATAAGATACAAGTGAATAATCTCAGCTAGCACATGGAAATATGGAATATAGTAATACAGTTAATTTTGCGGCAATATATCATCTTGCTGCGCGTAACAAAAAGAATGTTGAAATCACCCGTAAATATCTAGTCAGACTAAAAAAAATTAAACCGACTTGTCAAAACCCCATTCAAAACCTCCATCCCCTCACATCGCAACCACTAATAAATATTATTAACCCCTAATCTGCCATCCCCCACATCGCAAACTACCTAATAAGTTATTTACCCCTAATCTGCCATCCCCCCACATTGCAAACTACCTAATAAAAGTTATTAACCTCTAATCCGCGATCCCCCCACAATGCAATCCACTATATAAACCTATTAACCCCTAAACCTCCAACCCCAACGCAAACTACATAATTAACCTGTTAACACCTAAGCTGCCAACCCTCAACGCAAACAACTAATTAACCTATTAACCTCTAAACCGCCAACCCCCCACAAAGCAAAGTATTAATCTAATAACTAACCCCCCTAACCTAACACCCCCTAAAAATTCTAACATTACAGTAAAATCCAAAGCCACCTCAAAATAAGAAAAAACCTTAATCTAACAATAAATTACCAATAGCCCTTAAAAGGGCCTTTTGTAGGGCATTTTCCTAAGTTTCACAAAAAAAAAGTTCCCCCTAAAATGACAAACCCCCAACCACCCCACAATAAAAAACACAACTAAAAAAAAACTAATACATCCATTGCCCCATAAGGGGCATTTGTATGGGCAATCAGCTCTTTTACTGCCCATAAAAATAAAAAAAAGCCCTAATCTAAAAAAAAACAACCATCCCCAAAAAATACATAAAAACTGACACTAACCCCAAAATAGGTACTTACCATTGTCCGGACATCCATCTGCTTTCCACCGGCGAAAGGTCTTATAGCATGCGGCTCCATCTTCACCCATCTTCTTTTTCTTTCCGGATGCATGGAGCGGTCATCGGCGGCGGCAGTCTTCGGCGACAAAGAGGTCCTCTTCATGCAATCTGCGCACACTGAAAATTGAATGCAAGATACCCCTTTTATATTGGGGTACCTTGCATTCCTATTGGCTGAAAAATTCAAATCATCCAATAGGATGAGAGCTGCCTTTTGTTTGTTTTGTTTGTTTGTTTTTTTTTTTTTTTATAAATAATTTTTATTGAGGGTGTAAAATGCATACAGAAATAGGTTTATTGAATAGATAGAAAAATGATACAATCAGCATTTTCCATGACAATACAATAAGATACAAGTGAACAATCTCAGCTAGCACATGGAAATATGAAATATAGTGATACAGTTAACTACCTAAATAGTACCTTAAATGTAAACCATAAGGTCTCATCCTTGAACCCTCATTTAATAGCCTTCCCAAAACATATTAGGCCACTTTTGGACCTATAGTTTAGCTGATCGAGAATATAACAGAAGGATTAAATGTATACATGGTCACTCTTGGACCGTAGAAAAATTCTGTTTATACTTAAGTTTAAATATAGTGAACAACAACACTGAAAGAACCTTCTACTAGGATAGGATGGATACTTCTAGTTAGAGTATATGCGGTGTTGTGGGGAACCATTTTATTAACCTTGATAGACTGCTTAATCACAGTGGGTACAATATAACGCGAAAGTGACTCCTAAAGAATAGGGATTGTATCGTAAAGGGCATGCAGGTTTGTATACACATTAAGTAGAATTTTAGGTGTGAAAAATAAGACATGTTTCTGCATAAGCTCCAAATCCATCCATTCAGGATTTAGGGGGTTGTATTAATAAAGAGGTCTGTGTATGTGCTAATTTTTAGGCAATTAATTATAGTCTATAGCATAGGAAGTCTCAGGATGTAAGACTAAGGACGTGCCACCCCGGCCGCAGGTGACACATCGACAGTAAGTAATGATCTCAAGTATATTTAACATTGTGCACATGAGTCTCTAGATAGAACTCAAAACTTTATTCCTATGTGTAGCTTATCCTGAAAATATATTTCAGCACTTATGGTGAGCCACTGTAGCCAATAATTCTATCTACCTCTTCTGGGAGTTAGCTGTGATCTCTACTATCATCACTACCAGCAGAATATGTGCTTATCTATATATGAAAAGAACATGAGGTTGGCAGTATACTTACTTAGTGTCCACCTATTGGTATAACTATGAATAAATGTGAGCATTATAATACTTAATAACATCAAACACTTCTAGTAACTTAAGAAAGACATTATCTACATGAGAATATCAGTATACATATACATATTAATCATGAGGTATATATTGTGTCAACATAATAGAGCCCAGTATAAGCTATATTTAAACTATATTAGATATACTGGAGCCTGTGGGTGTGGGCAACACAGAGGGGGAAATTAAATAGTGGAGTAACAAAAGCCCAAGATGGATACATTAAACGTGTGCTTAGAAACTTATATATATATATATCACGCCATGGTAGATATAGCCCATGTTCTTGTCTATCATACGTATTCCACCACCTACTGGGACTGAGCTTCCTGGAGAGATATAGATTACTAAAGTAATTACAGCTTTTCTCCCTAACTTAAACAGACGTGAACATTAGTTGGGGTTTGATAACTGCCCTCTGGGCCAGTGTGGCATTATATTAAAAGCGAGGCAGTCCTGGTTTTCCTGTCATAATTACCCGATGCCATGACGATCGGTTCTTGGTATTCTAAAGCCTGTGGAAGGGGGATGTACTGTCCATGTATCGAAGTCCGCTGACCCCTGGGAGCCTAGTTTAATCAAGGGAGTGTGAGGCGGTCTGTATGTTCCATATGCCTTGTGCATCTAATAGTAAGGGAGCAGGTTTCGGCGACCCTTTACAGTAAATAGATCCAAAGATCTCGGGACCGTAAAGTCATTGTGCACCATAAGAAAAATCCCTGAAATTGATTCATCTGTCGCCCCATCACCACACACGGGATCACATACCTCTGCCATGTTCGCAGGAGCTTCCTCAAACTGTCTCGGTGCAGGCGTAGTTTAAATCGGAGACAGGAGCTCCGTGCTATTGAATAGATCTCTGGGAGTCTCAGGGTCTACTAATGTAGGAGCGCTATTAGTCGAAGTCTGACCATCTTCTAGCTTTACTAAGGTCTGTGCCTTAGCCAAGGGGGCAGCCCCCCAACATGTCCCCCCTGCCAAGTCGAGACCAAGGTTGCGATCATGATCTCCCAGAGTGCTATCAAGTGATGTCTGTTGTATCTGAGGCTGCTCGTTAAAGATGATGTTGCATAGGTCTTTCTCTAGTTTTCGGAAATGATCCCGCAGGAGCCGGTGAACCTCTGCCTACCATCTAGTAACAGCCTCCATTTGCTCTCTATGGATTTGGAGTAGTTGCTGTAGTAAGGTTATCTGTTGAATTAGCACCTTATTAGAGTTGATGGTTCCCCTCTTAGCGTTGAGAAAGAGCAGTCCAAACGCGACTGCTATACCCCATGTACTAGGGGGGTGTTGAATCCTCGTGGTGAGGCCGCCGGCGGAGGTCTCAACGGTCCAGATCTGGATCCAGTACTCATAAATCCTGCAAGCTTTATATCAATCAACTCAGTGTTTCATGAGTCGTGTAAGTCTGAGGGTAATTTTTAAATAGCTTTCAGGATGGGCTCTGTAACCGGCGGGTTAAAGAGATCATACTCCGAGCTGCAGATATTGCGACCTAACATGGCCACTGCCTAGACACGCCCCTGCATTTTGTTTTTTTTATGCAAACTGTATATTTATACAGTTTTGTTTAATAGAAATTCCTTACGTACTTTTCCCTTGTTCTCTGGGTTTATTTTGGAATGCTAAAAACATTCACACACTAAGGGCCCATGTACTAAGGCTGGTGCGGGCAATGTTTTCAACTTGAGAGAACGGCCTATCAGTCACCTGGAACGAACGTGATTTCTATCCACCAACTCAGGTGATTGAGAGTATATGAAGCAGTGGTATGGTGGCCGCTGATTCTTACATTACGCAAAGCATCTGCATGGCTGAAAAGCTGCTTAGTATATCGAGCCCAAAATATTTCTAGTTTAACAGTCAATATCCCTGAGTTTAATATGCTAGACTGCAGGTTCAACATTTTAATAATGTAGCATGTCATTACACTTTATTTAGGCAAATTGATTATATGTAATTTATTATGCTATATGCATAGTTATAAGTGATTTTGTTTATACTGTATTGTATAATGTCTTTGTCAAAGCCCAGAGGGATACAGATTTTGGTTCGTACTAAAATACAGTCTATGCATTTTTGCATATGTGGATGTAAAGATAAAATTGTGCCTTCACATGCCTCAGTGGGTTTGAACAAAAACATAAATATTTCTGCGATTAAAAAGCAAAAATGTATTTATAACAGAGTTCTTATGAGCAGAACAGCTTTTTAAATACATGAATGTATTTAGTTATAATTGCAAGGTTAGAATAAAATCCCATCCTCAGTTGGAATCATTCTTAAAAATATGAATAACAGACGCTTAAATTCTCAGATGTGAAACAGAAATATCAAAATTGCTAAAATGCCATTTTAAAATAATATATAGAAAATCTTAAAACATTATTAATATGACACACTCAATGGGGACACATATTGAGTAGTGATACAGATCTGGACAATATTGTTAAGCTCTAAATACCAATCTGGCAGTTTAAATCTAAATGTAAATTATTAGTATAGTTGGAAACAAAGGATATGAGAACAACAACATTGCAAAGGAGCAATACATCTATACAGATAATGTGCTTAGCCAAGATTCAGTTAATATTTATTAGCGGACTAGGGCCAATGCTAAAGTGCCCTTGGAAAATGTGAAAAATAATGGATAAACAATGTGATCTTGTCTAAATAATTTATGGAATGTTATCAGTAAATCAGCCGGCAATAGAAAATGAAAAATGGAAAAACGCTGTGGGCCACTCGATTATAAATAAACACACAAGTACAATATTTTGAGCCCTATGCATGATGATTAAACAAGCTGCAGATAGCAGTTTTTGGACTTTTTACTTTGAAAAAGTAATCTACGCATAAAATTTTAAGTACTGACAATAGTTTACTCTGCTGCCATATACTGCCATTGTGAGTTTAGATTATCAAAATAATGATATAAGATCTATTTGTAGGAACATGAGCGGCTACACAAAACTCAGCAATTAGAAACTATAATTCATCAGTACAAAGTAACAGTCTGAGAGTGATATACCACATAGGAAAGGCTAATCATTTTCATTAAAAAAATCACTGTCCTTTTTACTACCTTCCGGCAATTTTTGATGTTTTTGGGACTTCAATCTAAGTGAAGGAACGATGATGTATAGGTGAGATGCTGATAAATGGATGACACACTCATTGAATTTTGTGACTTGCTGTTATTGCAATAAAGAAAGATGTAACAGCTCTACATGCTGACAGATGGCTGCATGCTGTCTGCCAATCAAAAAAAGAAAAGGTATTTTTCAAAAGAGATATGTCATTGACGTTACTGATCTCAGTAGCCAATAAGGAGCAACAACTTTAAGTAAAAAAGAGAAGAGAAAATTGCTGAAGTTACTGGAATAATTCACCTACAACAGAGTGATTTCAATCATAGTAGTTCCTTTATCCCCAAGTGCCTTCAAATGTTAGTGATTAATTCACAATGACAAAATATCAACATTAGAGGCTTGCTGGGAACTTTGCAGTGTGTTATCAATTTTATACGGTTCATATCTTAGCTTGAGCTTTTCGACCTTTATTCTATGATATTTTCATTTCAGGTCTTCAAATTGTAGAGCAAATTACAAAGCTTGGATTGCATTGGCACTTAAAAGGTCAGAGGCATTATTGATGTCCTACAAAATGACTTGGCCAGCAGATTAACCACGCATGCAGTTTAGATAGTGCCTAGGCTCTCAGAGAATGAAATCTTACTGTGCAGTACTTGTTGTTCTGTAACTCATGCATATTATACTAGATATACAGGCGTACAGTGTGAGAGTATAAACAGCTTATATTTTATACAGGGAAACATATAAATGTAAAGTGGGAAGTCGTTTTACAACAAAATATATTATTTTTTAAACAGATCTACAGATTCCTATTGCTTTCCTATTTAAGTTAAATACATTTATTTAGTCTCACGTGCTCATTTACATATTATCTTGGGTTGTTGCATAGAAACCGTTTTTCATGACTGACGATTGCATCCCTGGAATGTTTGGAAACTATCTGCTATGTTGTTCATATAATTAAATAGAATCAGAATCATTTCAGACAGAAAAAAATGGCAGGAGACAAATGCGGCTTGTTGGTTTGGGAGATACATGAAGAGTATTATTTTTAGGAACTTGGCATTTATTGTGACTAGAAAGCATAGTGTTTATACAAATATTTAACATAGAAGAGCACCAGCTTCGCTAATCATGTAATAAACAGGTATGGAATGAATAGTTGAATAGTTTTTCTATCACTTTAAAAATACTCAAAGGGTCACGAAAGTCAAACGTAACGGATTCAATCAGATCATGCCAATAAAAAATGTACCTTCCATTATAAAATTTACCTATCTTGGTATCCTAGTTGAAGAGAATATTTAGATACTCTCTGGATTATGAGTGTATTTGGCACTATATTACATCAATATTTGCAGCAATTTATAACGTTGTTATAAACACTGCAACAATATAGTGCTTAAGACGCATGCACACTCTAGATGCTCTTTAAAGGGACACTGAACCCAAATGTTTTTCTTTTGTGATTCAGAAAGAGCATGCAATTTTAAGCAACTTTCTAATTTAATCCTATTATCATTTTTTCTTTGTTCACTTGCTATCCTTATTTGAAAAAGAAGGCATCTAAGCTCCTTTATTGGTTCAGCCTTCTGGACAGCACTTTTTTATTGGTGGATGAATTTATCCACCAATCAGCAACAACAACACAGGTTGTTCACCAAAAATGGGGCGGCATTTAAACTTACATTCTTGCATTGCAAATAAAGATACCAAGAGAATGAAGCAAATTTGATATAGGAGTAAATTAGAAAGTTGCTTAAAATGTCATGCTCTATCTGAATTTGGGTTCAGTATCCCTTTAACATACAATGAGAAAAAAATATGTTAAACACTGTTGCCATATAGTGCTTAAGATATGTGGACACACTTGAGCATATCTATATATGACCTTCAACAAATGATGCCAAGGAAACAATTTAAATATGATAATGCAAGTAAATTGAAAAGTTTGTTTTAAGCACTTTTATTTTACATGTCCCTTATTACACATTTTTGCATTCCCAGAGTAATACTGATTGATTACATAATTTAGGTTTTGTTAATGATATATGTCATCTATAGGAATTAATGCTTATTTTATTCATGTGCTTGGGGAGTATGGTTACAAATAATGTGACATGCTCATTCATAAACCCCCAAAAATACAGGTATAGTAACATTTCATGCCGCTGCTATCTCTTCTTAATACAGACACTGGGCCCTGCATTTTGAAATGCACTTAACAATGAAAAGAGTAGACGCAAGTGTAGGGCTGTAGTCACTTTTTTACCATTAGCATTGCTCTATGCATGGGGAGTACAGCTTTATAACTTGTTTTTAATATTTTATGCACCTGTATCCTGATCAATCTGTGCAACTATAGCTCCCTGTAGTGATCACATCCTATGCATTTCTGGCAGTTATACTTGTTATGGGGAAGTCTTGATGGCAGTCAAGTGAGTAGCTATCATGCCAAAGAAAAAATATAGGTCATTTGCAGATTAAGGGCTAGATTACAAGTGGAGTGCTAAATTTTCGCGCGCCCGCAAACGGGCAAATTTGCCCATTTGCAGGCACACAACAATTAATCAACCATCACAAGTGGCTGGTTGTTGCTACTGTAAGCTTGCGGTAGCAA
>CAJPDP010703863.1:0-11584 GCA_905336975.1 Bombina variegata variegata
TATTTCCTTGGAACCTTGCCTCACTTACCTACCAATCACCTACCCCTCCCTTAGGGAGTTTCTGACTGCACTAACTGCAGCGCCTCTACAGCATACTTTTGCACTTTTAAGTTACTGGGTCCCCAGTGCCCCAGGGTTCCTGAGTTCCAGTGTTCCTGCCACCGGTTGGATCAGTGAGCTGGGTTGCTGTCAAATATCCATAAATATTAATATTTGACAAGCGAATATTGGTGTTAGTTTTTTATCTTTTTGCAGTTTTTGCGCTCCATTGAAGTCTATGTGAGAATACGATAGCGCAGTGGCAATATTCTAAGTTTCAATTTTTCTGTGACCGTCTGGTTTTCACTCTCAGACTAACTTTTTCGTTCAAATCATAATGCAAGCGCAACCTGACACACGAAAAATGCCTCCATTCAGCAAAGTTAATGTGCAAGCTGGAGGGCTAAATAATCTATCTCATAGTAAGGAAATAACAATGAACTTTTTCTTTAAAAGCACTGATTTTTTTTAGTCTATGAGTAAGCGCCACTAGGGGGCGCGAAACGCGTCAGGCTGTCTGCCCACACTGTCCTGCCATGTCTGCTTGTGGACTTTTTTTACTTATACTATTAAAGATTTTGAAATTTTATTTTTGGGGTCTATGAGCAGTGCCTGTTTCCTGTTTCTTGAACATGATTTTTTTTTCTTTGTTCATGTCTTTATACAATTTTATTAAAATACTCAATGATCACATTGTTTAAAAAATACCTTCAAACTGCCAGAAACATAAAAAATGAGACAGAAGTTACAGAGTAGGTGGATGATGACATGTTCCTGTTCATCATTTGGATGCTTATGTCTTCTGCAAATGGTATAATGAAAGACATTTACTATGTTTTATGAAAAAATATATACTTTTTGCAAGCACTTTAAAAAGAACCTCAATAATTTTATGATGGTAAATCCACATTAAATTGCACTATATTAATTCCTCATGAAGAATTAAGAGTACTATAATTTTTCAAATATAGCCAAAATCCAAATTTTCTTTCATGATTCAGATACAGCATGCAATTTTAAGCAACTTTCTAATTTACTCCTATTATAAATGTTTCTTTCTAGATTAGGAGCTGGACCATTTTTGGCACAGCACCCGGGTAGAGCTTGCTGATTGGAGGTTACATTTAGCCACCAATTAGCATGCACAACCCAGTGATTGCAAGAAAACGAAGACAAATGTATACTACGAGTAAATTAGAAAGTTGTTTAAAGTTGCTTAAAATTGCATGCTCTATCTGAACCATGACAGAAAAAAATTGGGTTTCGTGTTCCTTTAAATTTGACATTGAAACAAGTCACAAAATCCCACTTCTATCTCAGAAGCTTGGTGATTTGTTAACCGATACTTAAAATGATTAAATTTAAATCAAAGATATACCATAGTTCAGGCACATTCAAAAATAGCACATCTGATGCATTCACTCTCACTCAGTGGGATATTTAGGTTTTGTGCTGCCCTAGGTACTCAAAATTTCTCCACACTCAAACTAGTGACATATTCGGGGTACAAATGGGATCCATCATTTGTGCCACTGTGGCAGAAACGTTCACAGAAGTCTTGAAGGCACTTCCATTCCCAAGAAGGTTAGTTCACATTACCTAAGTCAGGACCTATTAGAATAAAGAGACAAATCCCTGGGAATCGAACCAGTCTAAAGAAATACACATAAGACAAAAAGAGAATGTGACACTCCACTTTGAGTTTGAAGAAACTGACTTATTTTTGGAAGTTTAAGTAGATTTCTAAATAGAAATTGTAATTATTATCATAGTAATATATTTTGATGCTAGAAGGGGCAGTACTATTAGAAATACCTCCTTTAAATTTATTTTAGTAATTGAAATAGTTGGTTTTGTTCAACGAAATTACCACCTATTATGAAAATTTCACTATGTAGTATTAAAGGGATAGGAAAGTCCAAATTAAACTTGCAATAATCAGATCATGTCATTTTAATACACTTAATCACTTCTATTTTCAAATGTGCTTTGTTTTCTTGTTATCAATTGTTGAAAATGAATACGCACATATCCTGCACTAGTAGGAGCTGATTGGTGCCTGCGCACATTTGTCTCTTGTGATTAGCTTACTAGGGGCCAGATTACAAGTGGAACGCTTAATATGGCTTGCATGCATTACAAGTTAATCGCAATGCGAATGTGCGCTCGCAATCACATTGCTGGGAAGGATTGCACTCAGGAGAGCGTGCTTCCATAGGCTCCTATGGGAGCCTCTTTCTGATGTTGTCAGAAGGAGGTAAGTAGCGCAGCATTTTTAAATATATATGTATATGATTATGTGTTAATATTTGTAAATACACATATTAAGACATAAATATATCTGTATATAAGCATATACATATATATTTACATTGTGGTCTATGAGAACACACAGTTACCATAGACAACATTGTAAAGGCACTTTTCAGTGCCGTTTTTTTTTTCCTAACACCCCATTCCCACCAAAATTGCCTAGTGCAGTTATTTATTTATTTTTGAGGCACTTTTAGAAAATTAACCAGAGATCTAATCTCTGGTTAATTTTTGGAGAGCAAATTGGTACCGGGAGGTCACGGTAGCAATAACCAGCCACTTGTAATGGCTGGTTAAATAATGTGCTCCGGCAAACGTGCAAATTTGCCCATTTCCGGGAGCGCAAACATTTAGCGCTCCACTTGTAATCTAGCCCTCAATGTTTTAGCTAGCTTCCAGTAGTGCAGTGCTGTTCCTTCAACAAAGGATAAAACAAGAATGAAGCATTTTTGATAATAAAAGTACATTTGTAAGTTGTTAAAAATTGTATGTTCTATGATCCGAATAATTAAATATTTGGGGTTTCCTATTCCTTTAATCTTTCTGTGTAGAGAATGATAGAATAAGCTAGTCTGCTCTTCCTACAGGTGGTTTCAATTATCAAAACCAGTTTTAAATAGAATAATATACTAAAAAATTGCAATTGACTATGCATTTAAATGATCTGAACCTAGTATAACAAATCAATGGAAACACATTACAAGGAAACAGATTGCACAATATAGAGTGTCCCTTTAAAACAATTAATTGTATTAATTGTATTTGGGTCTAACCTCTATCTATATATCTATTTGGATAACTACTTTCAGAGGTTCCAATACCAGTATTATTCAAGTGCACTGTTGAAACATGTCATGGATACATTGGAAAATTAAGTGATGATAGCAAATTATGGTATTTTATCCTAAGAGGGTTATAAATGTTAGGTGTTTGTGGTACTTCTGAAATATTTTTAGACCTCTAAAGATATTCCTATTAAAAAATGTTAAGAAACAATATCCTGGAGGTGGGGCGTAGCCGTGCAGGGACATGGCCGCACGTTAGACAAGATCTGTGCATTTTATAGGTCTCCAGCCTAATTACCACTTTATAAACAGAGGAAAATACTCTAAAAGTTTCTCAACTAATGTGAAAAGATCTCCTGCTGCTGATATCTGGGGTCGGGTGTGTGACAAAACTGCCACCGCCATTACACAGCATTACACAGCACCGCCATAAGAAAAGAGAAGGACGTCAGGGGCAAGATAAAGGAGGACTCTACAGGTATATAAAAATTGAGACTGCAGGGTTGTACCCCAACCTGAACCGCATCAAGTCTGGAGGAGCGATCGTTAGACACATCTGGCTTGTGGAAAGTGAGTGACGGATATACCGACGCCATTGCCCTGCACCACACGGTAAGGTGTCTGAACATTTGCGATTGAGAGGTACAGTGACTAGATCCTGAACTTTGTATAACAGTATATACCACAAATATATATCCAACAAACTAAAGTGTGTTCAAAGTTTATTGCTCCTCACCAATATATTCACAATAGAATCCGATCTGCATAGGAATGTTGAAGTTGTAAAATTATAAACGGATATAATTATTACAAGGGTACTAAGTGACAGTGATCCTCCAATTTGCTAAACCCTACACAGATACTTTTATTGAGGCACAAAAAGCATTGGGGTTATAAGAGACAGCCTCTCACTTCATACCACCTAAAATACAATTCACGGTACTTATATATTAAAAACTTGGGTCTTTAATACAAAATTGGTGGCCTACTTCAATGGCTTCTAAGAGAAACACCAAACCTGAGAAAAAATTAACAAGTGCCTCTACTATGAACTCCTTCGCTAAACAAGACATAGAGGTGCAGGAACACTCATCATCATTTCCTAATAGTGACACCTCACAGCCTGAATCGCGACCTACTACCCCAATCTCACATTTAGACCAACTGTCTCAAATACAATCCATCTCCTTACTTCCATCCAAGTCAGATCTTGCTGACTTGAAAACATTCATCAAGACCGAGATGTCCTCTCTGAGAAAAGACATAAATGAAATAGGGTCTAGATTAGAATATCTAGGAGAAGGCCAAGATTCATTAAACAATATGGTATCTGATGTTAATCATCAACTAACAAGACAGGAAACAATAGTCCAGTCGCTCCAATTGAAAGTGGAGGACCTGGATAACCGTAACAGGCGAAGTAATTTAAGGATAAGGGGGGTCCCAGAAGATGCTACCAGGGAATCTCTACCTTCATATCTCCTGCAGTTATTTGAATATATTATACCAAATCTCAAGCTCTCTGAAACATCAATAGAAAGAGCCCACAGAGCATTGAAGCCTGTACCAATCCCTCCAAAACCACCTGGAGATATAATCATAAAATTTGCCAACTACTTAGACAAAGAGGCTATATGGAAACACGTCAGACTCCAACGTGAAATCAAATTTCAAACATATAGCATCCAAATATTTCAAGATATTAGCCCCGCCACTATTGAAAGAAGAAGAGAAATTTGCTTCATTACCCAACGTCTTCAGGAAAGAAAAGTGAAGTACCGATGGGGATTTCCCTTCAGCTTAATAGTACAAAAAGAAGGGAGAACATATATATATATATATATATATATATACAAAGACTCAACTGATATGGACTCATTTTCTAAAGGTTTAAACATTGACTTCCCGCATCCCAGTTTAACGGTTTCACCAACACACCAAGAAAAACCACCTCTCCCCCAGAGGTCACAATGGTCGACTGTTCAACACAAGAAAAAGAAGATTGAAGACACCACATCTGCTCCATGAGCACTTCTTGTATTTAAAAAAAAAAAAAAAAAATGTGGACTCCTCCAAATGCCTATTAAAGAAGGAACTTTTCACCTGACTCTACAAGGACTGATAAGTATACTAAATGTTACTTTTAAACAGTTGTAGACTAATTGTTGATTATTATCCTATAGATCAACCAGAAGGTTTAACTTGAAATGTATATAATAATATTTAAGGTTTGAGGTTCTACTCAGAATAATTATACCCCTTAAGCATCAGCCACTGACAAATGTGACGCAACTAGTTAAATGCTTTGGAGACAGAGATATCGGACAGTATACCTTAAAATGTATAATTATAATTCTTTTTCTGTCGTCGAACTTTATATAAAATGTTATAAGGTAAATGGCAATTTTGTGTAGACATATAATTTTCTCTAAAAAGTGTTATGATGTTAATAACAATATTGAGAATATTTTTTGATCAACCAGAAGGTTTAATTTGAATTTTTTTTATTAATTACTAAAGAATGTGGTATTACTCAGAATATTTATGGCCCCAATCACTTGCCACTGACAAAAATGAAGCAACCAGTAAGAACTTTAGGGATAGAAACGTTGAGTGGTATATCCTAAAAATGTATTTTCATAGACCTTTTTTCTATCTCTCCACCATTTTTTTTTTTTTTTTTTACAAATTAGTATGATGTGAATAGCAATGTTGGGCAGCTATACAATTTTTCTCTTGCAAAATGTTATGAGATTAATGACAAATTTGTGCAGACATACAAAAAAGATATCGGAGACAGAGATATCGGTTGGTATACCCAAAAATGTATATTCATAATTCTTTTTCTGTCTTCAATTTTATACAAAATGTTATGAGGAAAATAGCAATTTTGTGTAGACATATGGTTTTCTTTGCAAAATGTTATGAGGTTAATAGCAATTTTGTGAATATGTTTTAGATCACTCAGAAGGCTTAGCTCGAAATGTTTATATTAATTACTAAAGAAAGGGGTACTATTCAGAATGTTCATGGCTCCAACCACTTACCACTGACAAAAATTATGCAACCGGTAAGAACTTTGGAGATGGAAACGTCGAGTGGTATATCCTAAGAATGTATTTTTATAGAACTTTTTCTATCTCTCTGCCATTTTTGTTTTTTACAAATTGTTATGAGATTGATTGCAGTTTTGGGCAGACATACAATTTTTCTTATGCAAGATGTTATGAGGTTAATAACAACTTTGTACAGACATACAACAAGAGATTAGTTAAACCAAAAACAAGGATAAGTTATATGTTTTAAGTTTAGGATTCACAAGTTAAAAAGTTATGGGTTACACGCTACCACACATAAATACAAAACAGGCGAAACCAAAGCTAAGAAAGGGAAAAAAGAAACTCCAGAAAATAACAGAAGATACTTGTTAATATTATTGAAACACTAATAAAATCATGGAGGAATCAGATACATGAACAAAAGTCCATAAAATAGCTGGGAAATTCCTCTCATATTTATACTATTCAAGTGCTGGAGACCTAGTTAATAACATGCTACCTCACAATTGACAACATGTTATTCCTAGTTCAAATTCTTATTTGTTTTTTCTTGATCTTAACCCTTTTATTTTTAGTTGGTGGTCCTGTCCTGTCCTGTAGTCATAATCAAATCTCCAAAGTATGCTCACATTTAGGGAAATTATATATATTACATATTAGCTCCACATATCACCCTGAATATGGTTAAACACCTAAAACAAACTTCACCCACAAACGACTTACATTTGTATTCGGTAAACGCAAAAGGGCTTCATATCCCACACAAAAGATCGGCTGTAATGAGAGAGAATCGTAGTCAAGGAACTGATTTGATGTTCCTCCAAGAAACACATTTTAGAAAAGGAAGAGAACCCTCAACATTCGCTCGCCTATTCGGAACATGCTTTTGGGCCTCACATAATAAACATAAAAAACATGGAGTAGGCATTATTATTAAAAGAGGTATCCCCTTTGTTGAAGTACAGACTATTAGGGATAAAGAGGGAAGATATATTATTGTAATTGGCATGCTGTATAACCGACCAGTAACTCTTGTCTCGGTATATGCTCCTAACTCTGGCCAACATATATTCTTTAGAAAACTGTCCAATCTAATATTAGATACTCAGAAAGTAGTACTTATTATGTGTGGCGATTTCAATGTAGCTTTGAATCCTGAAGTAGACAGTTCTTCACACCGCTCCTCACTCCCTACTTCCACAACAAAATAAAAACACACCTCAAGAACATTGTAGCCCAAGATGTATGGAGAACACTACACCCACAACTTAAAGACTATTCTTTTTATTCATATCCACACAAAACATATACTAGGATTGACTATATATTTACAGATGTGGGGGGTCTGGCCTTATTTAAAACAGCAAAGATAAATCCAATAACATGGTCCGATCACTCCTCGGTGGCTGGTTCCCTCACATGGCCATCTAAACCTATTAAGGATTTTGTCTGGAAGTTAGATGACTTTTTGTTAACGGATCCTATAAATGTCTTAAAGAGCACTTTTTGTTAACGGATCCTATAAATGTCTTAAAGATAGATAAAGTACTAACGGAATATTTTAAGATCAATGCTTCTTCAGAGACAGACATCCTCACAGATGTTATGGGAAGCACATAAGAGCGTAGTGAGGGGCGAGTTGATGGCTATAAAAGCTTACCTTAACAAAACTAAAAGAGAAGCAATTAAATCATTTTTAGACAGAATTCAACAACTTGAAACTAGACATAAAGGTCTTCCATCCGATAAAAATGTGCTGAGGGAGCTAACCATTGAATGACAAAAACTCGCATCTCACTTATCTAAAGAATATAAAAGAAAAGCACTGTACAATCAACAAAAACATTATGAAGGACGCAATAAATTTGGGCGACTCCTAGCAAGATACCTTAAACACAAAGCACACAAAAAATACATCCTACATATCATTGACGAACAGGGTCATCCACAATACTCCACACAGGTAATAGCGTATACGTTCCAATTTTTTTTTCAAAAGTTATACAATATTAAATCCTGCTCTAATCAACACATAAAAGATCCTCAGACATGCTCACAAATAATAGACAACTACCTTAAACACTTGAAATTTCCTAACATCACTCCTGAACAAAAAGATAGATTAGAAGACCCTCTAACCTTGGAAGAAGTAGATTTAGTAATTAAAGATTTAGCTTCCGGAAAGACACCCGGTCCTGATGGATTTGGCCACAAGTATTATACGACATTCCGTGAAACATTGTCCCCACACATTTTTTTTTTTTTTTTTTTTTTATAATTTATATTTTTATTGAGGTATTTTCAGAATACAACAGTAAGTTTACAGACTTGGAAAAGTAAAACTTACATGTACACAGTGTTATCAAATCTTTTTAGCAATAAAAAACTATGTCAAATACAACTAACGATATTGAGAATACACACAGCTGAATGAAAGCGTGAGTCTAGGAACATGGATCTCACAACAATACATTCTTAAATGCAATAACTGTCTTGGATAGAAATAAACAGGTTTGGTATAGACATCTTGATTGATAAGATTATCACACAATAATGTTTTCCTAAAGGCAATAACTTACTGTAACACCAATAAACATGTTGAATATAACAAAACCTCAGTTTTTCTCTTATAAAGTTAAATCACTAGACTAACTCCATTACTGGCCACTTTTGGACCAGCCAGAACATAAAGATGAAATTAAATGCTAATTACATACTGACCCCTCTTGGGATATTGGTAAGATAACGACCTCCCATCTGATGTGTGCAAATGTACTTTACCTCACTGGAGAGGGGGGGACTTGGATGAATAACGAATATAAGTAAAATTGGATCAGAGGGGGATAAAACCAGATAGTTCCAATAACTCCCTTATCTAGTTACCAGACCTATCCGACCTACCCGGCCAGTGGAGCTGATATACGAAACAGGAGCAGGAAGGAGACCAAGAAAGAGCTATAAATAGGTAGAGGAAAGTAGAAAGTGCACAAGGAACTATATAAGGGGGAGTATAGAGAGGAGACAAGTGGGGGGGGGAAAGACAAAGTAAGAAAGATAGGGGGGGATGGGAAAAGAGGGAAGAGCCCTCCAGCTTAGGGGGCCTGAATGCAAAAGTCAATTCCCCCGGGGAAACCCGAGGACCTTGGTTTAATCTATGGGCCACTACGGGTCTCTCGTCCTTTGGGCCCATAAGTCCCATATTTTCCAGTATGAGTCAATCTTGTTCAGATGTTGGTAGAATCCTCTCTCCATCGTGGCATAGGTTCCTATAATCTGTTCGATGTCAGATATAGCAGGAGAATCAGTCTGCCTCCACTTCCTTGCAATGGAGGCTTTGGTGGCCACAAATATAAATATAGCCAATTGTCTATGAATTTTCGGTGCTTGCCTTGCGAAGATGTTTAAAAGAGCCACCCTGGGGTCTTCTGAAAGAGTGATCCCAACTGATCTACATAGTCCGAAAACATCCTTCCACATTTCCTCCAACACTGGACAGGACCACCATATATGGAGGTCCGTGCTCACCTGAACGCAGTTTCTCCAACAGTGGGACGAATGAGATGGGGCTATCTGCACCAATCTCAAAGGAATGTAATGCCATCTGAGGCATACCTTCATATAGAGCTCTAAGGAATTGGCACAATGGAGAGTTTTTTAGTAAGCAGGATTGTTTGTGACCAAGTCTTTTCAGAAATTTGGAGTTTTAGATCTCTCTCCCACGCTTCCAACTGCCATACCACACCTGAGCACTCATCCTTTAACATTAGCATATAATGGGAGGACAGAGGCCTCATCAGTCCTCACACATTTTAACATACTTCCAGTCCATAGACTCATCTGAAACATTCTCGGCAAGGGCTCTAGAAGCTCATATAATTTTATTACCAAAACAAAACAAAACTCCCACCCTCCCCACAAATTACCGCCCATTTCATTATTAAACACTGACATCAAAATTTTTGCGAAAATACTAGCCCACGGGTTAAATAAAATTCTCCCCCAGATTATACATTCAGATCAAGTCGGCTTTATCCCGGGTCGAGAAGCTAAAGATAATATGGTAAGAGCTCTTCATCTAATACATTATATAAACAAAAATAGCATACTCTCCTTATTTTTGTCAACCGATGCCGAAAAGGCTTTTGACCGTATAGCTTGGGATTTCCTGAAAGCCACTTTATTACACATAGGACTTGGCCCACAAATAACATCTCGGATCTTCTCTCTTTATTCTCAACCGAGCGCACGTATATTGATAAATGGCTCCCTTTCCAACTCTTTTACTATAATGAATAGGACACACCAGGGATGCCCCCTGTCACCTCTTCTATTTACCTGTGTAATAGAAACACTAGCTACAAGCATTAGGAACAACCCGCAGATTCACGGTATTGACATTAGCCCCCAACAATATAAAGTCTCTCTTTTCACAGACGATATGCTTTTCTCTATCACTAAACCTGAGGAGTCAATCCCACATCTGGCCAAGGAATTCGAGACATTTCACACATTATCTAATTTCTCCATCAATAAATCAAAATCAGAAATATTAAATATAAATATAAATAACAGGCCATTAAAAAAATGACATCTTTCTTGTGGTGTTCCTCTTCACTTAAATATTTGGGTATCAAACTTGCCCCAACGATTGACAATATGTTTACAATGAACTACATTCCACTTAAACACACAATTATTAGTGACCTCTCATCGTGGAGATCTAAACAGATATCCTGGTTGGACGTATAGAGGTTATTAAAATTAACATCTTCCCGAGAATACTTTATTATCTTCAAACACTACCTATGCCACTACCGAAAAACTATCTGCCCTCCATACAAAAAGCATTTAAAGATTACATTTGGAACAAAAGACCACCGAGAATAAATCAATATATAATGCAATCCCCTAGGTCACAAGGAGGTATGGGAGTCCCAAATCTAGAATTGTATAGACAGGCTATATTTCTGCAGAGGATTGTGGACTGGAATATTCATTTTCAACATAAACGCTGGGTCCCCTTAGAACATTTAATACACCAAAAACCTCATCTTGGAAGACTATGTTGGTATAAATCAAATAGTCTTCACCTTAAATCAGATAGCAACCCGGTAACGAGAGAAACCTTTCAGGTCTGGATAAAGACTATTAATACATCATTATTTATCTCTTTTATACCATCTCCATTAACGTCCCTCTTGGAAAATGGAGAATTCACAATTCACAAATCTCATTAGAGACAGAAAACCTCAACAGAGACTTTAAAATACGAAACATGATTACAAACGAAACAATACGTACACAGACTGACCTGATAGCAGAGGGTTATGAATGTTTCTCTAATTGGTTCACATACAGACAAGCTAGAAATTACATACTTAAACACAA
>CAJPDP010704082.1:0-10877 GCA_905336975.1 Bombina variegata variegata
AGTCACTGGCGACTCCAGAAATTTGTACTTACGCAGATTTCTGGACATCGCTGGTTTGTCAGACTTACGGCACTTTAGCCTCTGACGGCGCCGTATATAGGATAGCTCGAGTTGCGAGCTGAAACTGCGGGCGGCGGGGGTTCCCTCACTTGCGCCGCAAACTACAATCTTTATCGGATCGCGCCCATGAAATTCAAAGTAAAATTGTAATTTATTTCAATTAGCAAATATCTATAATTCTCTTGGTATCCTTTTTTGAAACTGCTCCTTTGCATGAGAGTAAAACTAGGCTTAGGAGCATGCATGTGTTCTGTATAACATTGGGGTTGATCATAATCCTGTTAAAAAAAAGTTTACAATTATTTATCTACAAGAATCCCCATAGACTATAATGGTGATTTAATTGTCTGTTGAAAATCATTAGATAAACTTTTCTAGAGGATTGTAATCGACCCCTATGTTACAAATATTGTTGTAAAAAACAGCTGCCAAATAGTTTATCAAACAATACTAAGCCTACTTCAGTATGCTCATATGAAAAGGAAGTTTCAATAAGGCACACCAAATAGAAAAAGTAGAAAATGATAGATCTTAAATGTTTTGGGTTTTTTAAATTGTAAGCGCTATCAGAATCCTGAAAGACTAATTTGTTATTTACATTTAAATGATAGATAAAAAGCATATTTGATATAATCATGTAACAAACAGCTCAAATACAAACTTTAGTCAGTTACATTTTATGTTGATGTAGAAAATATATTATTTTAAAAAAGCTAAATAAAAGACCATTGTTTTTGCAATAATGTTATTATGTGTTTACACATTGCTGCTTTTTTTAATGTTGCAGCTACCAGGGGAACAGGTGACATAAACAATGATTTACAAGGCCATCTGCCAGCTCTAAGATCAAGTGGGGCAGCTATGTTTCATTGCTACATTAATATATTAAATATTATGTAGTTAGTTTCTTATGTGTTATCCCTCTCTGTCATGCAAAAGAGAAAAAAAGAGTGATATTAAGCCATTCAGGGTCAGAATGAGTAGACTGACTTTCAGTAACTCAGACTCATACTAAGTGAGTAATTCTTGACAGGTGTAGGAATGATTGCTGTCCATGTATATGACTTTATGTCCTGTCCTTGCAGGAATGTGCTGAAAGCTGTTATCTAGTATTTAGTGCTTGAAATAGCACAGACATTCCTGCTGTGCATATAGATTGTGTACATTTTTCTCTGCAGATAGGGTGATTCCAGCAGATCCTCGGCAGGCTGCATGCTGAGCTTTTTTTTTCTTGCTTTTTTTTTTGTCTTGCGGTTACACGGTCTGCATTTGATGTCAGTAAGACTTTTTCTCCTGTCAGTAAAAATGACACATTTGCAAAGAGTGAAACTGAATATATTAATTATAGACCACTAAAACTGTGACAGCCGTGTCCTGTTTGGCACACAGCCAGGCTAGGTTCATGCTATTTAGTTGGACTGATAAAATGATTGTAGAAACAAGTAAAAGAACATATTGTGCCAACTTTTAGGCATATTTATTTTATTTTCCATAAAGAAAATAAGTCTTAATAGGTATTATACTGTCAGACAGAAAGGCATTTACTAATATCCATTAAAATACAAAAAGAAAGGGATGCAAATTAGAAATACAGTACCTGCTAAATAGATCACACAGTATTGTAATAAATGTAACACTTCTATCTGAACTACTAAAGCTATATGTGCACCAAAATGACCAAATAAAAATTGATCTCATACAAACTGAATTTGCAGACTATAAACAGGAAGATAAACTGAGAGGCTGCTTTGAAGTCTTCAACCATTTCAAATAAAACAGGAAACCCTCCTTGTCAACCATTGCTAAAAATCTATATATATATATCTCACGCTTACTTTTCAGTGAGTCCATCTTTATCTTTTTTTTTCATGATAATTTACATTGGGGATCATAATATAACAAATTTCTGAGTAGTGTGCTGAGCAGGTTATTATATGTTGCATTTTAAAGGTGCATAAAACAGTTTGATATATATATATATATATATATATATATATATATATATATATATATGTTGAGTGAGGGTGGGATATTAGCACATAGATTCAGTAATGTTCATAAGTTATATCAAATGGTATGATAATAAATGTTTCCAAGTGTGCCCTTAATTAATAAAGCAAAGTTCAAATGGGTCCTGAATCTTTAGTATGTATCCTATTTGCTGTGAGATTTTCTACTTACATCAAATTACCTCAATCTGTATGAGGTAAGTGTTGCGTGTGTGGTAAAAAGATCCCTCCTCATCTGGGGTTTCCCTCGTTCCTCTTGGAGTAGGTATTTCCGTTCACTGTCCAAGACTAATGTGGATGCTCCCTGGTGTAGCATAGGATATAAACACAAAACACGATAAAAGTGCAATATTGATTTAATACAGGCACATATTACTTCTATAAATACAAAGTTAACCCCCTTTATAGTACACTTACATTATCTGACATCAAATGTAGGAGGTAACAGAGAATGCTTCTGTGTATATCGGTATGTATATAGCCGGTCAGAGCAGTTAATCTAAAATGTATGGTATTATAACTTATAACTTATATTAAATATGAAAGTGCAGTCTGATAACATTTTTCATCCTGTCCTTACACGTTTCAAAGGTCACTATTGTTGCCTTCTATATCAGAGGGAAAAAAGTAATTATAGACTGGAGTGCAGTGTTCCATGCTTTTAACATGGCGGCAGCACGCCTGTTTCACACATATTAAATTGTGATTGGGTTGGTACGGCACATGATGTGGTTGTAATCACAGCTGGCTCCGTGATTGGTCTCAGAGGTCATGTTACTTTGTTACGGCACAGATAGCCGAGTAGTAGTTTATTTCAAATTATATTACTGAGTCCTAAGTCTCCGTTGTTATACCGCTATCTATATTTAATCGTTGTAGGGTATTTGATTTTTAATTGATTTGAAAAAGAAGATGTATATATAAGTGTGTATGCATCCATATTACTCCAGAAAAGCGGCTAGATCGATGTCTTTATTTAGGCCGTGCAGGACTATAGTCTTCATCTTATGTATCAAGAAAGTTTCTATTTAACTGAGTTCCATTATTCTGTCTCCTCCTCTCTTTCTGGGCTTTATCATTTCCAAAATAGTTCCTCTCAAACATTCAGAGTCTTTGTTGTAGAAATGTTAATAATGTGCGGAGAGCTTGTGTGATTTGACTCTGAATTTTATTTGTTGATATGTTCAAGAATCCTGTTTTTTTAGGGGTGTGTCATACAACATATATATTGGAAATTACAACTACACAGGAGTAAGTAGACAACAAATGTTGAGCTACAATTGCATAGGGTGTTAATTGGGTTCCAATGGAGATGGAGGTGACTTGTATAGTGGGTTTCGTACTTTAGTGGTGTTCACATGATACACAATTGGCCCTATTGCATTTATAAAAGCCTACTGCTTTTTGTTTCTAGCCCATTGTGGTTCTTTTTGCTTTTCAGTTGTCTAGGGTTTATGATATTTCTAAGGTTTTAATTTTTCTTGAAGGTTATTTGTGGGCCTGATGTTGTAATTCTCTTAGGAGATCATCTTTTTCGAGGATATGCCAATGTTTCCTAATTATTGCCTTAATTTCTCTAACACCCTTGTTATAGGTGGTTATGAAATAAGTTTGGATTTTTATTTTTATTTGGTTTGATCCTATTGATTTGTAGTAAATCTTTTCTGTCCAGGTTTTTTACTTTTTAGTATGCCTCATTAATTTCTCTTTCCAGATATCCTTTTGCTAGGACTCTATTCTTTGCTTCTTGTTCGAAGTCTTCTATTTTGGTACGATTCCTGCAAATTTGCTGGAACTGACTGTATGGGATATTTTTTATCCAGTTTGGATGATGGCCACTATTTGCATGCAGTTATCCATTACTGTCAGTTTCTTGTTTGTACAATTTAGTTATTATTTCATATGTAATAAATTTATCTAGGACGTTGTCTTACCGTTTAAGATTATTATTACATTGTCAATGTATCTAGCCCATAACACAATATGGGAAGCAAAGTGAATGTTGTTTTAGATAACATTATCTTCCCAAAGTTCCATATATAGATTAGCATAGGTAGGGGCAAACCAGGTGCCTATAGCCATACCGCTAATTTGCAGGAAGTAATCCTCTTCAAATAGAAAGTAGTTATTTTCTAGAATGAATAGAATAAAGTTCAGCAGAGTATCTACATATGGTAGAGAGGTTTTATTTTCTAACCAAAATTGAATTGCTTTGTATCCCGAATCATGTGTAAAGACTACTAACATATAGAGTGACCCATTTGTATTCATCTTCCTAATTTGGGCTAGATTACAAGTGGAGCAGTATTTTGCACTTCCGCTAGAGAGCTAACTCCACTAGAATTAGGTTGAAAGCAAACTGTTTTCACTTTGGCAGTAACCCGACTAGAGCAAAAATCAGAACTTAGCCCGATGAGCGCAAACCCTTGCGATATTCCTCTTATCACTTGTGCGCAAACTATTGCACTCCATATGTAATCTAGCCCTTTATGTCTGAGATTTTTCTAATGATAACAGGATTTTTTTTAAATGCAATTTTAGAGTCGGTACAATGGGTTGAAGATATGTATCAACAAATTATGATAGTTTGGAGGTAATGGAGCTTATCCCAGAAACTATAGATCTACCTGGAGGGTTTCTGGGATTTTTGTGCATCTTAGGCAATTGGTAAAAGGTTGCTGTAGTGAGATTTGTAATGTCTAAGAATTTTAGTTCATTTTCATTTAGTACTTGACAATGTTTTGCTTCATCTAATAGATTTAAATATTGTCTGACGAAGCTGCTTGTGGGATTTTCTTTGAGCTTTTTGTAGACCTCTATTTCAACTAGTAATCTATAGGCTTCTCTAAGGTAATCTTTTTTGTCTTGGACTACTATTCCCTCTCCCTTGTCTACTTCTCTTAATTATTATTATATCACTTTTTTTGTAAGTATTAAATAGTGTGCAGAATACTAACAAAAAGAGAGTACCTCCAAGTGCTCTAATAGCAAGCTGGAACTTCCCAGCCATCCAGATGACTGATCACAGGTAGCATGATACAAAAGGTACTCCAAGTTGCAGGATACACAGGTATGTATCATGCTACCTGTGATCAGTCCGCTGGCGGCTGGGAAGTTCCAGCTTGTTATTAGAGCACCTGGAAGTGCTCTCTTTCTGTGAGTATTCTGTACACTATTTCATAACCTTTTGATACAGAGTGTGCTAGGCCATTTTGGTGCCCTTGTTTACTTTGTGTTTTATATAATTTGTGTTGGTTTAAAACGTGAACAATAAGTGTTAGGGTTTTTTTAACAGCACACTCCATTGAAGTCTAGGGGGAAAATAAGACGCAGTCATGATATCTAAAGTCCTGAAGTTAGCATGCATCCGGTATCACTCACACGCAAACTTTTTACTTTCAACTTGTAATGCGAATTAACCAGCCCACGTTAAAAGCTTACTTCTAGCAAAGTTTACAAGCAGAAAAAAATGGCTGTATTCTGGCCCATTATGTTTAATTATGCTTCCTTTTTCCATCCTGAGATTTGGAAGTGCAGACTACAGGCCTCACCTTTATATATACCTCTCCCTATTTGACTTTGACAGGGGATACAATATTTTCAACATTAAAGGTTTAGAGAACAAAATGAATAAATAATAAAGTATATTGCAATCCTTTTTGCTACACATAATTAAAAAAAATTTTATACAAAAGACCTAGAACCACCCCTTTGGTGTACAACATAAGAAATAAAAGCTATCTTGTCAAAGCCTTTTGCACTTATCATACAGTTTATCATGAAACATTTGCTATGTAATGACCTGCTTTGCTTGATATTGTGTCCTTTTTTGTTGCTATAGCAGTGTTGCTTTGTTTTCTTTTGCCAACCTCGTAATTTTTTGCCACAGCTATACGACTTTTTGAGCATCATTGGTGTGTTTTGTTTCTACATTCTACATACGGCCTATCTTGACCCGTATATTGAATTGTTTTCTAGGTGTGTTGTCATATAGTTCTTGAACTGGGTATGACCTTTGGCTTTACCTTGATATTTGTCTCCTGGATTACCCTTTTGGCCTGAGGCTTGTTCATGAATTTGATACCTTGTTGCCAACCTCACCTTGTTCTCTGGCTATTCTACTGGATCCTTTTTTTCCCTTTGTTCCTGCCAGATAGCTTATGACCTTTTGCTACCCTGACTACTCCCCTGGTTCCTGATTTGGCTCTGACTTTGCTCACATGCTTTTCACCTTTCATCTACCTGACCTTTCTACAGTCTTCTGATTCTCATGAAGTCCATTCCTCACTTCTGACACCTTCATTTCTTCTGAGTAAAGTGGTCACATCCTGGGTCTCACCCAGTTTGTAGAGGTGGTGTTACTTCTCCAGTTGTCAGCTTCTGGGACATACACTTACATGGACATTTACTTCTGTAATAACACTATGGTTGTTCTTGTTTAAATAACATAATTTTGGGGAAGAAGTTCTATACCACACCTATTCTTAACAGCACTAACAAGCTAATAGTATAAATATCTTGGTGCACATTTAATTATTTTACGTACAGATGTGCATGCTTGAAAGTGGATATCAGCTGAGTTGTCACCGTTGATTTTAAATACAATGATACCTTTTTAATGGGACAGTAAAGTAAAAATTAAGCTTTCATGATTCAGATGAGGCATGCAATTTCAAACAACTTTTCAATTTACTTTTATTATCAATTTGTTCTGTCTTTTCACATGAACACTTTCCGAGGCACCATCTCCTACTGAGCATGTGCATTAGTTGATAGTGCATACAAATATGAGGCTGTCACATGATACACTGGGTGTGGAAATGAAAGCAATCTTTTAAATTTCTCAGAAAAAAAACATACTGATAATTTGAAATTCAGAGTAAGTGGTATTGCACTGTCTATTTAGTGTGCTTTTGGGTATTATTCAATTCTAATGTATTTAGTGGTCCTTAAAGCTTTCTCATTCATTTTAACTAATTACTAGTGTGTACATTTCACTCTAGCAGGGTGTTGATTTGTATATCTGATATCAATCCATATGCAATTCAACTTAAAAACTGCAGTACTATTTTAGTGATCCAGCACTACATGTGTGATAAAAGTGTAAACATAAGATCCAGTCTAGATGCACACATCAATGATATAAAACACCAACATGAACATTATAAGCATTATTTCTTTCTAAAAGTATAATGGAACAATGCAAGGTATTGCAACTTTCTCTGGTAGCCAAAGGGTTAATCCAGTAATCAAGTTTGTTAAAAGTCTTTCTGGAGAATTTAAAAACCTGATGAATGTATCTGTGTCTCCTCATTAAAAGATGTCACATCCTGTTGATTAGGACTAGGTTAAGAAAATGCTCTTATTTCCTAAGCAAAGATAAGGAAGCTGGAGGCAGCCCAACCATGATGCTTCTTTCCTTGAAAGAACATTGTTACAAAAATGTATTATACTATTTAAAGCAGCATATTAATTGGAAAATTAACTATTTCAACCCCAAACAGACCGGAAACGTATTACAAAACCCATCTTGTGGCAAAAGTATTAGCGGAAGCTGACCTGTCACATGCATGTATTGTCCTTGTGTGAGTGCAGGAAATAAGATAAAATTATATATTGCCACTAATGACTATTTTGGGGATTAGCCCGCGGAAGTCTTTAATTAACTAAACCTATTTTATTTCTAGAAAAGTAATTCTATTGCACAAGGAAAGATGATTTACTATATCCAGAAAACATACAGTGCTAGAATACAAGTGGTTTGCAATAATATTAGCTCTGTTGTGTGATAACATCACTAGAGTGCAATCAACTCCGCTTCTATTTTTAAGCTTGTAAGACCTAGCTTTTTAATTGTTCGAGTGATAGACTAGCGTGCTGTAACATCTGCATGTCAGGTAATGAGGGAACGCTAAATCCCTCACATAATAGGCTTCTATGGAGCACACAGTAAAATTCTGTCTAAGTCGATGGAGCACGAAAAGATATGCTCAAGTAGTAGTTCATCATGTAGTTCTTTGCTATAATAAAACATCCTTTTTACTGCAATTATTTTTCAGAAGTCAAACTCCACCCACCATGTTCCTTATTTGGAGGCTTTAGTCCACAGACAACAAGGCTAGCCACTGTTTAAAGTTAGTATTTAGTGCAATGTTTTACAGTTGTTATCTGATGCAAATTATGGTTACAGATGTGTAGTAGGTTTAGCCTTCAGAAGTCAGCAGGGTGTATTTCAAGTTCTGAGAATTAGAAATGGTTCCATTTTCAGGGATAAATTGCATGAAAAGGGAGCAAAATAAATCATGAAAATATATTACATATATTTTGTTATATAAAAATATCAAGGTTTTTACTGCCCCTTTAAGAATTAAACACTTGAAACATACATACCTACATACACCTACACACACATATATACACACACATACACCTTTGACCCCTTGCTACTTCCACACTTCCAATAGGGGCAAATACCAGGATAAAAGACACAATTCCCCCAGGGGGCTCCATATCCTTTTCTCATGCAACATGAATCTGCTTTGCTTGACCTTCTGCTGCAGGGAATCCCGACCAACAGTTGCAAGCCATCCTGATGACCAATCTAGAAAGATGTGAGGTCAAACTATTTAATGCCCGTATTATTACTGCTGACGATCGCTTTACTACTGTCTCCAAGGTTAATGACCTTCTTCAACAAAATGCTCTTTGCTTCAGGCACTTGAAGATTTGGAAACCGTTCATGTAGCAACAATATTAGAGTGTTGGGCTTAAGGGAAACTATATGGCCTGCTGCACTACCGCACTTTGCAGAACACTCTCTATTGTCACTTCTTAATATTTACCCCTCACAACTTCCTCTTATGGTGGAACAGGCACACCAAGTTGGACCTGAAAGGCCCTCTACAAAAAAACGATCTAAGCTGAGGAGGATAATGATCAAATATCTCAACTTTCAAACAAAATTTCTGTTGCTGAGGGGATACAGAAAAGCTTCCACTCTTATGTATGTTAACAAGCATATCTATATTTTCTGATACTATTCTGTGGAAGTTCTCAAACTGAGGAAGGAATCTCCTCCCATATGTACAGTTCTCTGTAAAGAACGTAGACAAAAAACCCTTACTACTCCTGCATGTCTTCACCTTACTACTATTAATAATGACAAATTCTTTGACACCCCGAAAGAGACACTGGACTATCTAGCTCAAGGTCATCCCTCAGGCTCAGCCCTGTCCCCTTGCGTTGATTCTTCTAAATTGCTTGCTGAGTTTCACTTCAACTTGCTGTTCTAATGTGGTCCCTGAAACTGTTAGCTCCATGTTTCTAACATGGACCTTTTCAGCAGTGTTGTTGCCTGTTGTATCCTTTTTATTGTTTATGTTTACATTCACTTATTTTTCGTATTGCTTAGATTAACTTTTCAATTGTCTTTCATGTGTGTGCTGCCCATGTGGTAGCTTGTCCTTTTATAGGGTTTTCTACCTTTTATTATCAAAGATTACATGTTTAGTTTACATGCTTTGTAACCTATTTATTGTACATACCATATGCCAATTGCTAATGTTGGGTCATGTACTTTTTCCTACCCCATGGTGCCAATCTCTATGCCAGGTCATTTCTCCTTTACTCATACTTTTTTCTGGTGTTGTCTAATCCTTTGGAGAGAGAGAGTGTGGTTCTGGGGCCCCTGATACATTTTAAGGGAGTTCCAAATGGCATTCTTAAAGTTGTTGTCTTGGAATGTGCGGTGATTAACTCCCCAATGAAAAGAAGAACTAAAATTAGATATTTTTAAACAGAAAATGGTCGACATTATGCTCTTACAAGACATTAATTTTATTAGACTAGGACATGAGAAATTAATAAAACAGTGGATTTCAAAAGTCATATGTGCCCCTTGCAGCGACGCTAGCTGGGGTGTGGTCATCCTTTTTAGTAACACGCAATAATATCAGATTGTATCTGAAGAAGCAGGCCCAAAAGGTAGATTCCACATAGTTAAATTTAAGTGGCATGATGATTTTTATACACTATGTGATATATAAGGCCCAAACAAGCAGGATTCACTGTTCTGGAGGAATTTAACCCAAGTATTAGAATCCTACCATGATACAGCTTTGATTTTAGCTGAAGACTTTAACTTTGCCCTTGATCCAGTCTTAGATATATTTAAAGATTCTCTGAAAACCCTTTCATATATAATTCAAAAGACATCTGCCAAATTTGCTTTAAAAAAAATTAAAGCTTATCCAAACCTCCTTAGGAGTACAAGATATTTGGCGCTTAAAAACCCTACAGGGCACGATTATACTTATGTGTCAATGGATCATGGCACTCTCTCCTATATTGATTTATTCTGGACTTCACAATCCCTGGAGTTTTTGATTGTGGATAGCATGATCACTAATATCACAATTTCTAACCATGCTCCTATTACCCTGCAAGTTGCCTAAACTACTATAATAGGCAATAGACATGTCTTTAACTTTAAAAAGTATCTCTTCATCTACCCAGACTCTTAAATAAATCTAGAGGGACAATGGGACGTTTTTATCACTACCCACCAAGAGCATCAGTCTAACCCAGGGGTGTCAAATTGACAGCACCTACATGAAAAACAATATGAAAAATAATAATTATAATATGCTTATTACTTAAAGAGCAAGTGCGATTACTGTTAGGGATGCGCATACATGCAACCTCCATTCAGCTCTCCATTATAATGACTGTATCCCTTTGTTCTGGCATTATGATTCACTTGTTGTATAGTGAGCAGCTGCACTATGGTAGCGAGATCATTAAAACCCC
>CAJPDP010704089.1:0-12965 GCA_905336975.1 Bombina variegata variegata
TTAATATTTAATTATGTTATTTGCGGATTAGGAGTTAATTACTTTATTATTTTGCAATGTGGGGGTTTGCGGTTTAGGTGTTTGTTAATACTTTGTGCAGGGGGTTAGGGTTTTTTTGTTATATTTCGTGCGGGCAGTTAGGTTTTTTTGTTATTTTGTGCGGGCGGTTACATGTTTCACAATTTATTTCTTGCAGGCTGTTACATGTTTTTTTACGTTATTTCGTGCGGTTGCGTGTTTTTTGTTGTTGTTTTTTTTAAGGATTCGGGTTTGCCTACGCTGCATCCAGTTGGATTCTTTTGGCTGAACGCGCAGCCAACATTCTTTTGGCTGCCTCGTGCAGCCAACATTCCTTTGAGGATGCCTGTGCAACTGGCGACGGACACGTTACAAACGCGATTATAGTATAGATATATTACAAAAAATAATAAATATGTAAGCTAATATATTATAAAAGCTAATTTAATTGTTTTATGTTTGTGCTTTTTGTAATAATTTAAATTAAGTTTACACTATATGTCAATATATTGTAATAAAGCTAGTGCATTCAGAAATAAAGGTTGGCTGCGGTTGGACTGTTATACGACGGACATTTTTCTGTCGGATTATTATCCATTAAACAAATGTCCGTCGGACAAATGTCTGTCGAATAACAGTCCGGCCTTGGTGTCTGCACATGCTAGATGCATACTCCCTTGCAAGATCTGGGGCTAGCATCATGATTGGCTGCCTAAAGTCCCTTTTATAATAGGGTTTGGCTACTGGGGAAATGTTGAGGTAAAATATCTTCCTTTTTTTACAAAGAGATGTTTAGTTGATATTTTCTGTCAGTTTAAAAAAAAATAAAAAAATTTGCAGCATCACTTTCAAGTGCTTCAACTTTTGGGGATCATGACCCTATAATGTATCACTTCAATGTCCTTTTAAATTATTTTCTATTGAAGAACATACACAATGAAGAATATTTAACAGCACCTTTTTAGAGTACATCATTTTTTAATAAATAACCCTAATTTAGTAAATCCTGTTTACCTGATTCTTAGAGTGCTAAAATCCTGATATAAACAAACGTCTTTAATCTGTGGCCTGTTGTGTACTAGTGCTGAGTGTCACTACATTGCAGCCAGTTCCTGGTTACTGCAGGCTCACAGGAATGCAGCGCACACATTCTTTTCCCTGCTTGAAAGAAAACTGTAACTGTCCAGATATATTGCACTTTCTATCCTTACAAACAAGAAGAAAAGGCTTGTTTTATTAAACAGTTCTACCTCTGACAATCAGTGAAAGCTCCTCTTTCATCCTCCTAAGATAGGCTGGAGACAGCTGAGCGATTATTTTGTTAGATATGTCAGAGAAGAGGTAATGGGGGAGGGAGTGAAGCTGTGTGATTGGTGGGCTTGGCACAGACGTTTGTCCTCCAAGCTCCCATGGTATGTGAAACCCAATCACTTACGAGTTAAAGATAGAATATGCAGCATCCCCAGCCAAAATTTAACTCAAAATACAATCTTCCTCTTCCAGTCTTGCAGCCTGACTGCTTCTGCTATTGCTTGTCACAACTGTGTGTTTTTGTAATAACTTAAATATAAGGTAGAGAGTTTGCCTTTTTGTGTTGTCGGGATTTACTTGAAGAATAGGGGATAACGCCCACTGGACAAGGTCATGGTGCAAACTTTAGGGTAAGTTTAATTTGTTTGTTTTCCTACTTATCTGTATAATCTATAAACTCTGGCTGCATTACTGTTTATCTAAGCAAGAATTTGTTTAATTCTATAGAAACGAATACTGGGCAGGTGTCCGTTATCTGAATTGTTATAGTAATAATTTTTTATAAGTCAATATTATGCACAACACAAAACTTTAATATTACGTATGTGCCAATATGTACGTTTGTTTTTCAACTGAGCTACATAACATTCCATTGTGTCCATGATTGTGGTGTTTTAAATGGATTTATAAAACTATTTTTATTTTTTCCAACAGTCAGGCTACAACTTCCACTCTTCTACCTCTCCTATTTTGCAACAGATATGTTGCTCCTCTTTACTGTGGTTCATTCATACTAAAAAACAACAACAACAAAAACAGCGCTGCACAACTTTATTTTGTGCTTTTCTTGTTGTAACTTTTTAGTAATGAGTTATATACAAATTATTAATGGAAGAGTAAGGCAGTTCGGCTCATTTCTAGTAAATATACATTGTGTGGATCTGATTGCCAGAGGCTAATATATTTACTATGATTATATTACTGCTCTTTATCAGAACTAATTGGATTAAGTTTTCCCCCCCGTAAATTTTACACATGACATTTATTTTAATATATATAAAAGTATAGGTCATTTTATTACTCAGAAACGATGTGTATTTTGCTTAAATAACGGTTCAACAGCTTTACTCTTATTGCTAATAGCAACTGACGCTAAACCACATGAATTTATATTCTATTGAAGCATTTCAGGCATAGTGTACGGAATAACCACTTGGCTGAGAGAGAAGGACGCAACATATTACGTAGAACCTAGGGGTTATAAGCACACAGGTTTTGAGGTTTGGTGATGAAAATTGATATTTATTATTATTATTTTTTTTGTAACAGCTTTGACTAACCATTTTGCATACGCTAGGGCTTCACTTATTTAAAACACGCTGACGTGTTAGTATAGAGATTTCTGTTGTATAAAGTAAATTGGAAATCATATTAAAGGGATTTGAAACTGTCCCTTTCATTTTTGTACTTTAAAAAAGCATTAAGCAGTGACTTATACTTACTGTAATATAAATCATTGCCATAGGTATTCATTATTTTAAAAGGATTTAACGTTTATTTTTTAACCCCATAGGGGCCAGCGACATACCCTGTACGTTGCTGGTCTTTCTACGGGGATTCCATTACTAATAGAGATTCACGCTATTACTGTATAAACAAGGAACCCCTTAACGACCGGCAACGTACATGGTACACATGAACTAGTGCAGTCTAGCTGTGAAAAACTGTCAAAATGCACTGAGATAAGAGGCGGCCTTCAACAGATTAGAAATCAGTTTGAGCCTATCACTGTTTAGCATTTAACAAAGAATACCAAGAGAAACAGCAAATATGATGATAAAAGTAAATTGGAAAGCTGTTTAAAATTGCATGCCCTATCTGAATTGTGAAAGTTTAATTTTGAATAGACTGTCCCTTTAAGCAAGATAAGTTTTATCAGAAATATATTACAATTAAAAAAGAACTTTTAAAAATCCCCATTTTGATTATCTAATCAAAACCTTTAAGAAATCTTTAGCAGCTCAAATGCTGTCTCTCCCTTATGAAATCATAATAGCTGGGTGGGTAGATGTACCCTGGATGATGGGGGGGTGTAGAAACATCTGCTAGAAGTCTCTATTTGACAAATATTAGGAATGAAACTTTGACTGCTCTAAGTACAACACACACATGTATTCCCATATAATAGAGATTATTATCCCTGTGGTTTCCTCTGTGGATACCCTTTGCCATTTACCCTCGCCCAATACATTACAATACTGCTGGAGCTAGTAGGATAGTATGGGGGGTTATAGCTTGCTACTTACCTGAACCTGTATACTGTCCTTGCACCAACAGAGTGAATTCAGGTTTATTTGTCAATGAAAAGGGCTTTTCAGATATAGTCACTGTTACTTTGTTAAGGCCTGTAAATATATACATATTATATATATTATACCTGTAGTAATTTATGGGCCTACTTTGGCAAATCAGGTAAGTACATGAATTTCATTTAAATTTGTATATATTTCCCTTATTTTTGAAGCTCTACAAATGGTGTGATTATATGATCTTTAATCTAGTTTCCTAAAAGTTCAGGTTCTTGTCATTTCAGTTCTTCTAAAAGTTTAACTTTCTTGCTTCAATTATTCCATTCTTCTGTGAGATCTAATTTTAAATTTCAAATTCATCCTTTGGACCTTTCATACATATTTCCTATTAAAGGGACAGTATATACCTTATGATTTAATAATAACATGCTTAATATAAAATGTGTATTTTCCAATTCTTAGATTTAACCCTGTTGTTTTTAACAGATAACAACTCTAAAACAATTCACTTTATACATTAATAATGCAGATTCAATCCCAAATAACTCATCCAAATAAGGCAAGCAGTAGGTGGAGCTTTGTCACTGACAAACAATTGTAGGAACATGATGTTTATTTGTTTTAAAAAATGATATTCTATAGCAAGACAACAGAAATGGCTTGTGGTTGCATGGCGTTTACTGTTCCGTTATGTCTGTAGCTAGTTACAGTTTTTAAATGGGCATTTTTTTTGGTTCCTGCCGTGCATGATATAAACCAGGAGGAGATTTTCAGATTTTGCAAAACTTTGAATTCTTGGAATATTATGGTTCATTCAGTGTATCCAAAAACAGGTTAAAAGTCGAAACATCAATAAGATGATCTACAAATAATATCAAGAAGGTTTCTTTTTTCCTTAATTTCGATGCAAGAAAAGGTCAGGAATCTTATAAAAGTTTATTTAGCTAAAAGATTTACTCTGTGATGCTGATAACTTTTGGTAAATCCCCTTCCTGTAATGGGTGGTTGGAGTTTCCTGAGCTTGTTACATAAAGCTTCAGTGGAACAGTTATTGAAGGCAGCCCCATGGTCTTCCTGGCATTCTTTCACTACATCTATCAGTTCAGTATGGCTGCATCACCAGAAACAGGATTGTTAGTAACAGATTTAGACTGTGGTTCCTCAGACCTAGGCAGAGAATTTTCTAATCACCATTGCCTTTATCCGATTCAGTTTTTTAACTAACCCGGCAGTAGTAATATGGTTCTTATAAAAGTGATAGGGAACTAGAATTTTACTTTCCAATAATTATCTTTTTTAATAGTAGAGCCATATGAGGGTCTAAAGTCTTTATCTCTAAATAGGTTTCAGGGAGGAAATTCTACTTTACTCCAGCAGTCAGAGGACATCGGCCCTTCATTGTTTACTGTCATTGTTTTATTGTGTTAGTTTAGCTGTATTGCTTATAAAAACAGGTTTTATTTTGCCTAACCACTTGAGTAAATTGTACTGAAAACCTAATTTCCTGTTAAATAATTATTAAATACCTATATGTTTTACAGAATATTTTTAGATGTTTTTCAGGAAAACATGCATTGATTAGCATTTATTTGCTGAAAACCTATTGGGCCAGATTACAAGTTGAGCGATAAATATCGCTTTCGTGAAAGCAATATTAGCACTCCACTGAGTAATACCAGCGCACGTTAATGTGCACTGGTATTACAAGTTGAGCGCAATGCAAACGCAAGCTCACATTCGCATTGCTTGGAAGCATTGCGCTCACAAGAGCGCTCTTTCATAGACTCCAATGGGAACTTCGTTCTCATACCATAAGACACGGCATGAGAACCTAGCGCAGTGAAGGGGGTAAGTAGCGCAGCATTTTTAAATATATATGTATATGATTATATACATATATATTTATGTGTTAATATGTGTATATACTTATATTAACACATGAATATATATGTATATAAGCATATACATATATATTTACAGGGAACACACAGTTCCCATAGACCGCAATGTAAAGGCACTTTTCTGTGCCGTTTTTTTCTAACACCCCACACCTGCCACTTTTGACCCCATATAACTGCTTTTTGCATTTATTTTATTAAAAAATAAAGATGCTGCTATCTTTTTTTTTTTTTAAATGAAATATATTACTCTGTATTTTGGGGGAATTTGGTGGACATTTATAAAATTAACCAGATATCTGATCTCTGGCTAATTTTCTAAGTGCTAATTGCTACTGCAAGCTTGCGGCGGTAGCAATAACCAGCCACTTGTAATGGCTGGTTATTTATCACACACCCGCAAACGGGTACATTTAGTATCACTAGAACATAAAAACAACAAAAATCTAAGCTTTTAATCATATAAAGGAAGAATTTTATGAGAGACAGTTATTTATATATTTGTATAAGTATCATATTAACATTAACATATAATCTATTTGTGATTAATCTTTTAGAGCATTGTAGTATGGGTTTGCAAGTTGAGATATTCACTGCTCTTTCTGGGCTATCTTGAATCATGAACCCTTGGCGTAGAATACTCATTTTCCTGGAACCTTTGGCAATGCATAAAAAGATTTGTGAATAGCAAATCACATGTTCTTAGGATAATATTTCAGTCAGTATAGTACTATGCCCAGCATTTCAGAACTATTACAGGCTCTCTTATAGCTTTCTATTTAAGGGCCTCCGTTTTCTTCATGATTGCTATTTGAAACTCTATTGGCTAGATTATGAGTGGAGCGCAAATTAATGCTCCCGCTTGAGCGTTAATTGCGATAGAATTAAGATTTTTGCGCTCGTCGGGTTGTGCTCATATTATGAGTTGAAAGTAAACTGTTTTCGCTCTAGCGGTAACCCGATGAGTGCAAATATCTGATGTAAGAATATCCTGTGCGCCTTCAAGTATTTCCCCATAGAAGTCAATGGAGAGAAAAAAGTGAGGGGAAAAACTAACACCCCACTCTCGCGCAAACCCAATTACATATTCTAATTTTCGCTAACCCGACATCATAATATGAATATTTCATATTTCAATGTTCATTAAATAGCAGAATATGTTCTATTTATTCATAAATACATATTTCTACATATATCTGATGGTATTTTTTATTTATATATATATATATATATATATATATATATATATTTATTTAAAAATACTTAGAACATATTCTGCTATGTTCAGAACAATGGAATGTGAAATATTTACAGTAAATACATAGTTAAAACCTTTATTAAATATGAATGTTGCATAAATATACTGTTACATGTTTTCATCTACTTAACAGCAAAGGGCTCCAATGCTCATATATATATATATATATTTATATGTATATACATATGTATTTATGTGTTCTATAAACTGTATGTGTGTGTATGTATATATATATATGTAAATACATACATACACATAGAAACATGTATATGTATGTATCTCTATTGTCTGACTTTTTTTTTCTAACACCTGAGACCGCCTATCTTTGAACCTTTATAACTTTTGTGTGGAATATTATTATTGAATCATTTTTTTTAGATGGTGTTATTATGAGTGTAAGTGTACTTTATAATATATTTTTTATGTGTTTTGTGCAACTTTTATGTTTTGTGAAACAGTTAACTAGAGCTCTGAAGTCGCAGTAATCACTCTAGCATAAATCGCGATTGCAGTCACGTCATTGCGTTTACTTTCAACTTGTAATACGATCGGTAAGCACGATAAGTGCAAACACTCGCTATAAACCCCTTATCGCTTGGGCACTCCACTCGTAATCTAGCCCTATATATGTACATTTACATTTTTTAGGGGACAAGGGGGTTCTATAGCAACTGTATTTCTTACTGAAGCAATTTCGTTCTTCAAATGTTTAAAAAGTTGTTATTCAGATCTTTGCTTTCTTTCAGTATTTGAAAGTACGTCTTGACAGGCAATTTCTAGCACATTTGCGCTAGTTTTAGAGCTAAAATTATTTTCACATACAAGTTTGTAAAGATCAGCTCAGATATTTCAAGCGTAATGATAACTTTATGTTTATTGTTGTAAGAGCTAGTTGAAAAGACAAACGACTAGATTGCATTTCATTTGTAAACTTAGTATATGGGGATTTTTACTGTTACAATCAGTTGCTAAAGTGTGAGCTAGCTCATAATGTGTGGAAGGAAGGAGATGTTTTCCTCTATGCATAAAAGGAATAAATATTTAGGGAAATCCAGAACCAGGGGCAGAACTACACCTCATTGGGCCTCAGGGCAAAATCTGTGACTGGATCCCCCATTTCAACTTTTTGAAACACTACAAACTCCTAATAATATAATTCTTCAGCATACCTCATACCTGGTTAATAACAAAGCCCCATATTCCACAAAATTAGAGATGCTTCTCTGTGACTGTGAGCCATCCTTCTCTCTTGGTAAGTCTGGGCAAGAGGCTATACAAATTTTCTGTACAAATATGGAGGCAGTTTTTTCTGTATAGTAATATAGTGGTGGCCATCTTGGAGACTCTGCCACCATATTTGTAAATACAAAGCCATACACTTTCCTTACACTGTGAGTGAGCCCTGTTTTACAAGGGGGTAGGGCACTCCTGTTTTGTATAATGTGCCCCCCTAGAAGTGTGGGCCCAGTGTCAGTTAAGACCTCTGAGGCCCTTTTAGTTATGCCCCTGTCCAGAAACATGCAGACCTGAGAGCTTTAGGGAATTGGGCCTAGTATTGTCTTCTTTATAGCAATGTTGGCTTGTTTACAATTGCAGTGTTTGAACCTCACTAAATAGACTACACAATTCATATTTAATGTGTTAACTGCTAAAAATGCTTCAGAGTCCCTAGTTTGAGTTATTAGAACATAGTTCTGACAACACGTTCAGCATGTCCTTTCCCTTATAATATAACTTCTCTACGTTCTTAAGCTAATGATTAAAGTAGAATGTAAATCACGTTCTTTAGCCTAAAATGGGTATAATGTGTAATTCTTGCCTTAATATTTCTCAGAGGTGGTTTGCCAAGCTTTCACTGTTTACTTCATGAAGGAATTCATAACTTTGTCAAATATTCTTAATGTTCTAAATTGACCTCTATTTCCCCAGTGTTTATCAAGTCAGTATAATTTACTAAGTTTACAGAAACAACCCATTTAATTTTTCAAATTACTTTTTAACACCCTGTAAAAATATGTAGGAAAAATATATTTTAGAAATCAGACCTTTAGATTAACAATGACTGAAAATAATATAGTAATATATATTAGTGCTATAACTATACAATGTGATACAAAACATAAATAAAATAGAATATAACACCACACGCTGTGTACTGTTATAAATGGATGAATGTCCGTTTGAAAAAAAAAACATGTATCTGTTTGTATGATCCAATAGGTTTTTATGTACCTAAATGGTTATAAAGTATTTCTGAACATATATTGAATTTAATATACTAATACAAATATATAAACTTATAGGGATACTAAACCCGATTTGTTTTCTTTCATGATTCAGATAAAGCATGCAATTTTAAGCAACTTTCTAATTTACTCCTATTATTATTTTGTCTTTGTTCTCTTGCTATCTTTATTTAAAAAACAGGAATGTAAAGCTTAAGAGCTGGCCCATTTTAGGTTCAGCACCCTGGATAGCGCTTTCTTATTGGTGGCTACCAATAACCAAGCGTAACCCAGGTTCTGAACTAAAAATGGGCCTGCTCCTAAGCTTTACATTCCTGATTTTTAAATAAAGATATCAAGAGAAAGAATAACATTGATAATGGGGTAACGTAGAAAGTTGCTTAAAATTGCATGCTCTATCTGAATCATTAAAAAAAAAATTGGGTTTAGTGTCCTTTAAAGTACAAAAGTACTGATGGGACTCATAAGTTTCAAATGTGCTCATGAAGAGGACCCAAGGACCCAATCAACAACGAATAGGGGATATAAAAGAAGGAAGATTACAGTGGATTAACATCCTTGAAAAAGCTGGAAGGTGAAACGTACGTTGGAGGTGGAGCCACAGTGTCCTGACGTCATGAGGAGGGGTTCACTGGGATGCTCATACCAAGTACAGCCAGGGTTATACACCAGTGCTGCTAAAAGCGTTGAACTGTGTTAGGACAATAGATGTATTATAGAAATATTTTAATTTTTTATTTGATTTTGTTTTATGCAAATAACTTTGCTATTTTAAAATCAATGTAATATTGTAATAAGATTGAAACCCCATACAAGTTGCTGAGTTGGATCTATTTGTACTGAACCCTTATCTTAGAGCAAGTGAAGCTCTACACTGTGGACCATACCAAGTTGGGCATTTCAAAAACATAAGTAAAGGAGGGTACATAAACAATAGTAGCCTCAAGGGGGCGCTCTCTTAGATATAATACAATGTGATAAGTTATAAAATGAAAAAGTCCATACAAATTTGATAGTACTGTGATCCACTCCTAGGCAGCTCTTTGGGAAGAAGGTGGTCAGCCTTTTAAGGATAATATCTCTGAAAAATATGAAACACAAAGGAACCAAATAGCCTGCAGTCTCAACTAAAAGTGTTAAAGGGAAATAGATGCAGTCTACTCACAAAAGGACAGCATTCATCTATAGATGAATATAAATATAATTTATTTGTAAAACAAAAGTGACGCGTTTTTTTTTTTTTTTTTACAAATAAATTATATTTATATTCATCTATACACTTGCCTATGAATATTTGCCATTTGGGACCCTTTGGAGAGTATCCTGTGAGCACCTGGGTATTTGGTCAGCTGGGCGACTGTGAAGTCTCAGCCTGCTTGTTTTGCACCTGGAGGTGCATTCTTTTTGTAAGTAGCCATTCCCTCATCTCATAACTTGGGTCTTGCTGTACTGTGTTTTTTCATCATAGGAGAAATTTTACCACCTAGAAGCTTCCATAATCATCCGGAGCTAGTTAGCTGGACAACTATGAAGTTCCAGCATTCCTGATTTGCACCCTACAGGTGCAATTGTTTTTGTACAGTGTTAAAAAATGTCTCAGAACTGAAATGGTCAGTGGCTCACTTCTACTATATCTACTACCTAAATAACAGCTTGCATTATTTAATCAAGTACAGTGCTTGTTTGTGCAGATATCAGTCTAGCTTCCAGCCTCAGCTTTATTGTTGCTAATTACCTAAGGGCAGGGACTGAAGAATTGCTGTAGCCAATCAATGAGCTGACATGCACAAGTAAATAATCCTGCTGATGACTGAAGCACTCTGTGCTTGCACAGCAGCATCGCCATCTATGAACCCACAGTAAAGCTGAGTTGAAAGAGCTTCTGATTGGCTGTACTGGTCCAATATACAAGGTAGCTAAATGAGGAAGCTGAACTGACTTTGGCACTAGCACTACATTTATTTTTTAATTTAAACTAGTTAAAAAGGTAGAAAAAACACTATTCTAAAGATCTTTTTAATTTAAACTAGTTAAAAAGGTAGAAAAAACACTATTCTAAAGATCTTTAGTTGATAGATGATGGACTACAAGTTATGCATTAAAGTTAATGCACAATTTCCATTTCTCTTTAATGTTACAGTACTGTATTGCGTGAGCAAATTATAGTTGAATTCTTGAGAGCAGGACATATAAAAGTGTTAGGCAATGCTTATCTCAATTTTTTAAAACTCCTTGTGACAGCCAAAGTGGAACATTACGTTATCATCTTTCACAGGTAACATTTTCCATAAGCAAAATAGCATGTCACAAAACCTTTACTGTCAGGTTGTCATTTTTCATTTCTTTATATGGGATTTTTCCTCCCTGACTGGCAGACTACGGCTCTGATATGTTAAAGGTTCACAGAGCTGTAAAAGCGCAACACAAAAAAGTCTATTGTTCCTAATTTCCAAGGCATGTGTTCATGCATGCTTGGCAGATGCCTGTGCATACCATTGTCTTACTCATTAGTAATGGGTCAAAAGTCTTTTCACTGTTTTAATCCCATTTCTGCCAATGCTGAGCAATGCATTGTGGGCTTCTTTGGCAACTAGACACCTTACTCAGAATTCTGAGTCACAGCTGCCCTTCTGGTCCTTTCTTTGCCAACATGAGCATATTTTTATTGTACTCCAGAAATAGGTAAATTGTTTTAAGTGAGACTCCACATGTAAGGTCTCTGTCTTCAAAAAAGGCAACAATCACCACTTTGTTGTAGTTTGTGTCTGAAAGCAAATTCTGATGGCTGGATCAAAGGGTTATAATGTGACATTTCTGCTATACTATACACAACTGTTGTCATTTCTTTCTCTTTTAATTACCAATTTGCTTGCTAATTCGTGATATTTCATAAATTGTGATTTACTGCAAGTTTTTAAAGGTATCATATGATCCAAGTCTAAAAATTAATAATAAAAAAACCCAAAATCTAATTTGCTGCGGTTGTTTTTCAATAGCCGAACTCCACCCACCACTTGCCTTTTTGGAGGAGCCAATCTGGGCTTGAGTATGCAGCTAACAATGCTAACCACAGTCATGCTGCTTCTATAAAGTGCATTGTTTTGCTGTCTGTTATCTGTTAAAGATAAATAGGGAAATATGTGTAGAAGGTTTAGCCTTGGGAAGTCTACAGTGCGCTCTTTGAGTTTTGAAAATTAGGAAAGCCGCTATTTTTCAGAGCTAAATTACATGAAAATAAATAATAATTAACATATACTGCACATATACTACACCATATACTATGGATAGCTATTCATTCACTATTCAATGTTCATATTAAAATTTCAAGGTGTTTACTGTCCCTTTTAAACCTTTAGTAGTGAGGGGTTATTATTAGTTGTTATTACACATTTAGGGCCCGATTACATGTGGAGCGCTATTTAACGTGCGCCGTAAAGGGACAAATTTGCTGTTTACAGGTGCATGTTAAATAACCAGTCATTACAAGTAACTGGTTAATGCTACTGTGAGCTTGCAGTTTCACTTTGTGCTAAGCGCAATTAACCAGAGATTAGACCTCTGGTTAAATATAAAAAGTTGTCCCCAAAATAGAGAGGACAGTTTTTAAAATAAAAAATAAATATGAGCATTTAAAAAAAACAAACGGCAAAAATGGGGATTAAAGTGAGGGGATGTGGGGTGTTTGAAAAAAACAGCACCTAAAGTGCCTTTACATTGAGGTCAAAGGGGGAATGCGTTTTCACATATACACATATAAACACATAAATATGTATGTATATAAGTATATATATATATATATATATATGTATTGCAGCTCAACACTGTCGTGGCTGCCGGCATAAAAATGAGGCTCCCATTGGAGCCTATGGAAACACGCTTTTGTGAGTGCTTGGCTTCCGAGCAATGCAAACGCAACCTCGCACCTGTAATACCAGCGCACATTTATGTGCGATGGTACTACTAAGTGGAGCGCAAATATTGTGTT
>CAJPDP010704411.1:1092-12218 GCA_905336975.1 Bombina variegata variegata
GATATATAGAAAAGTTTAACATGTATTATCAAAGGTGCATGATATAGGCAACTCTAACATAGGTTGCAAGTCAGGTAACACCATTGACACACAGCAAAAGCTGAATATAGTTGGCAAGTGCAAAGAGCAAGTGCATTACATGATTGTTACGTTGAATACCATCAGAAAAAGAAGCCACTAAATTCGCTCATCAACATCTACAGCACCAGGTACATCCATGGTTTTTTGAGGATGTGATATCTAAGTGTGCTACCTAGACAAAACACAACCAGAGCCAGGCAAACAGAGAGTCCACAGTGATACTTAACACCTTTAGTATGTACAGAGTCATAAATAAAGCAATTTAAAACAAACCGCTAACCCAAGCCAAACTGCACAATAAGGACATAGCAATTATACCACTTGCTAAACAACCATATGTGTAACAATTTATTTCATCAGTATGATGATTCTGCGACACTGAATATCAGTCCAGGATTCATGTTACTGGTAGGGGACGTTGCCAGTAATTATAATGGCATGAAGTGTCAAAAAAGGTGGGTACAGAACATATATTGTGCCTCAGTGTTTAGATTGGGCTACATGTGTGTTTAGACAAAACATAGGAGTCTAGAATGTGTATGTATATGTACTGTTATTGTAACTAATCATTAGGCAAATGTACAGAGTTGGTCACATTCTAGGCTTGGAATCATGTAATCAGAAGGCAGATGTCCACTCAATATAGGGTATATAGGCCCAAAGCGCTCAATAAAACAATGAGTAGTCAAGATGAACATTCAGTCCTTGAGGACTGAGGGTGTTAAGTCTATAGATCCATCTACCCTCACAGCGTAACAGTTCCTTGTGTCTACCGCCACCTCTCCTTGGGGGGACCACCGTGTCTATGAGCATTGCTCTTAGGGTTGAAATTGGGTGATTAAACTCAAGAAAATGACGGGCCACAGGTTGGTCTGATTGTCCATCTCTAATCGCAGCCCTGATAGTGCTCTTATGGTTCGCCAGCCTTTCTCGAAAGGTCGTACTTGTTTTTCCAATGTAGTATCTACCACAGGGACATGTAAGAAAATATACAACAAACTGGGAAATGCATGTTAGTCTGTGCCTTATGAGATACGTTTTGGTGGAGTGTGGATGATGGAACTTTGGGTCTGTCAGCAGCGAATTACAGGTAACGCAGCTGCCACACTTAAAACAACCCATTTTAATGTTGGCCAGCCATGTCTTGGTGCCTTTCCAAGGGTCAGTCTTCATGAGAAGTGTTTTAAGGCTACAACCACTCTTGTGTACCATTCTGGGTGGAGCTGTATCCTTGAATGGTAACGTCAGATCTCCCTTCACAAGGTGTCAGTTCTTCCTAATAATATCTCCAATCTGTTGGGTGACAGGGCTGAAACAAGTTATATAGTTGATAGTCGAATCAGTAATTTCGCTTCCAGTCTCACATCTGGATTTTCTCTGGATCAGAGTAGATTGATCTAAATGCATCACTCCATTCAATATGTCAGTCACCATCTTTTGACTATAACCCCTTTCGAGGAACTTGTTCTTCATTTCATTAAGTTGAGTTATTCTTTTTGATAAATCAGAGTTGTTCTGAATCACCCTCAAAAATTGGGACTTGATTATGCCTTTCTTAAGCTGTGTTTATTGTTCCGCGTTGTTGAGATAATGGATCCATTCTGTGAGTTCATTTGGTGTGCCTCCCCAGATCACAAACAAATCATCAATGTATCGGCGGTACACTAGGACATTGGGATTCCTTTCAGTGAAGATGTACTGTTTCTCAAACCACGCCATGAACAAGATGGCGTAAGAAGGGGCCATGCTTGACCCCATAGCCATACCGACTAATTGTAGATAGTATGAGTCTTCAAATCTGAAATAATTGTGCGTGAGATACATCATTAACGAATCAAGGAAGACCTCAATGGGGGGGCCATGATAGGTGTTGCTATTAAGCAGAGCCTGTCTAACAGCCTCTATACCAATATCATGTGGAATTATGGTATAGAGACTGTTAACGTCAAGAGTGACTAGAATACATTGTTTAGGAAATTCTCTATGTTGAAGTAATTGGATTAATTGGATAGAGTCCAGTAAAAATGCCTCTGTACTTTTTACAAGATCTTGCAGGAACAAATCGATGTAGATAGATAGGTTCTGAAACAAGGACCCTTCAGCTGACACTATGGGTCGTCCAGGAGGCTTATTCACATCTTAATGTATCTTGGGTAGGGTGTAAATTATTGGATGTACTGGAAACTCTGTTTTTAAGAACTCAAAGACCTGTTGGTCAATGTGGCCACTGTTGAATGCAAATGTCAAACTGTTGTCTAGCATCTTCTTATAAAGTGCTGTGGGGTTGTGCGTAAGTTTTCGATATGTACAGCCATCCTCTAGTTGTTTCAGAAGTTCAGACCTATAATATGAGTAGTCCAAGACCCCTATTGCTCCGCCCTTATCCGCAGGACAAATAATAATCGTGTCATTTTTTTTTTATATTTATTTATATCTCCAACAAAATGTACAATCAAATAAATTTCACCTCTGTATACCACGCAGGGTCAGGTGTAACATAATAAAATACAGAACAAAAGAAAATTTCTCCTTCGTACAGAATCAGGGAAAAGAATTGGGGAAAAAAATAAAAAAAATAACCATATATGACATGTTTGTACAGAATGTTGGGGTTTTTTCATTTTAAATAAATATAGTTCCATTCAACTACTCATACTATTGCACACTCACAAAAAAAAAAAATTCTCTCTCTTTCTCTTTCTTTTCTGCCCTTTTCCGGCCCCTCTCCTCTTCTCTCTTTTCCTTCCTTCTCTTACTTCCTTCCATTCTCTCTTCCTTTTCCCTCTGCCTCTCTCTTCCTTTTCCCTTCCCCTTACTTTTAAATTTTTTTTTTCCTTTCTTTTTTTTCCCCCTTTTGCCTTCTTTCCCTCCTTCTCTTTCTTCCCTTTCTTTTCTTTCCCTTCTTCTTTCCCTTCCCTTCTCTTCCTCCCTTTCTCACTTTTTCTGTCTGCCTTTTTCCTATCCCTTTGTTTTCCTTATCCCTCTCTATAATTAGTTATCCAAGAATGTAGAAAAAGATCCAGAGCCACTAGGTCCATAAAAGAATTTGAGGACAAGAAAGGGGTAAGAATACCTTTTTGTATAGCTAAGGGGTAAGATTTAATAATTGGTAGCCAGCCGGATAAAAAAGATTTTATTCTCTTTTCCGAAGTGGCTTGCAGATGAAATGATTCATATATAATTTGGATTTGAACCTCTTTCAAAATTTGTGATAATCCCGGAGCCGAAATAGATTTCCAATTTTTAACAATTTGATATCTTACAGCTAAAATGATAGTATTCAGGATATTTACCTGAAAGCCCCTATTACTAGAGGTATCTAGCCAAAATATCTCATTGAATGATAACGAGATAGCTGTCTTATAATGTAAATTAAACCAATATTCTATCTTACACCAGAGTTGTAAAATTTTTGGGCAATACCAAAACATATGGGTGAAGTATCCGCTTTGGACTTCTTACAACGGGGACAGGCCCCATTGTTAATAGGATATAATTTAGCTAATTTTATTGGGGATAGGTAGTAATTATTGATGAGTTTTAAGTGGGATTCTCTCCAGCTCCTGGGAATTTCACATTTCTTCAAATTTATCATACTTTGTTTAATTTTTCCAGGATCTATTAAAGGGAAGGTGGGGATCCATGATAAGGTCAATTTATCCAGGAAAATTAAGGTTTGTTTAGAGAGCATAATATCGTACATGAGAGAGATAGAGGGGTTACCTGTCGCAAATTTTTGAATATATATATTGAGATCAGACCACGCATTCATTCTACTCATATCCCACTTTTGAGTATTAATATAATGGCACACTTGCAGATAAGCAAAGAAATTGGATCTAGCTAACTGGTAATGTTGTGACAAAATTTCAAAAGATACTATTTGCCCATCTTGTGGGAGAATCTGACAGATATATTTAAGATCTTTTTCAGCCCAGTCTCTAAACACTATTTGATTAAAACCTGGAGAGAATTGTGCATTTCCAATAATCAGTAAAAATCCAGAGAATGTAAAATCTATTTCCAAAATAGTGCGGGATTTCTGCCAAGCCGCCACAACATTTCTAATAGAAATTAGAGAAGATAGGTTATCTGGTAATAATTGGAAAGGGCAATGTAATATTGCTTTTAGGATGAAAGGAGAGACCATATGAGTCTCCATCTCTAAAGATGAGACTAACTCAGTTTCTACAATCCAGTCTACCACTGTTTTAATTAAACAAGCCCAATTATATAATTTAAAATTGGGGAAGGCAAGGCCAGCGGCCTCAAATTTTTGCATTAGTCTGTCTAAAGAAATACGCAGTTTCCTGTTGTCCCAGATAAATTTGGAACAACAGGAATACAGTTTTCGCAAATCCTTACTGAAAATAAACAGGGGGAGATTCTGAAGGGGATAAAGTAATCGGGGAAAAATAATTGTTTTAATTAGATTGATACGAGCCGTAGTAGATAGTCGAAATGAAGTCCATAATTCCAAATCAATTTTAATCTTCTGGAAGAGGGGGGGAAAATTAAGGCGATACCAATTTTTCGGGTTTTTATGTAAAACTATGCCTAAGTAGGTGATTGCTTTGACCACCTTAAATGGGTGCTCTTGAAAACTAGTTCTGGATTTATTAACCCACATAAGCTCGCTTTTGTCAAAATTAATTTTATAGCCAGCAAAAGAACTAAACTCCTCTAAGCATTGTAATGCTGCGGGGATTGAATAAAATGAATTCTTTAGAAATAATAGTAAATCATCTGCATAAAGAAGAATCCTTAGAGAATAGGAACCCATACGGATTCCTTTTAACACACTTCTCAGACAGATACCCAAGGGTTCCAGGGCCAAATTAAATAAAAGGGGTGACAAGGGACACCCCTGTCTTGTTCCCCGTCCAAGAATAATTTTTTGGGAGAGAAGGCCATTAACAATAAGAAACAAGATTGGATTTGTATACATTTTTTGAATGAACTGAATAAATTGATTCTTATAGCCAAAGTTCTTTAAAACTTTAAACAAATGGCCCCATGAGATAGCATCAAATGCCTTTTCGGCGTCTAAAGAAAGAATAGCATAATCATCTTCAAGATTCTTTTTTTCCTTTTGTTTTAAATACCAGAAATAGTCAAGGAAAGTCACCATTTTATGGATATTCTTTGTGGAAGTCCTAGATTTCATAAAACCAGTCTGGTCTGGATGAATAAGATTACCCAAGGATAAAGAGAGCCTATCTGCTAAAATAGCCATTACAATTTTATAATCTGTGTTAAGAACAGATATAGGCCTATAGGAGGCCGGTTCTTCGGGATTTTTACCTTTCTTAAGGATTAAGGTAATATTGGCGGCAGAAAAGTAAGAAGAAATGGGGCTATCTGAGTGAAAATAATTATTAAACATTTTTTCAAGTGTTGGGATGATTTCTGGAGCCAGTATTCTATAAAATTCTGCCGGGAGACAATCCGGGCCAGGAGCCTTATTTAACTGCAACTTAGCTATCATTCTACCAATTTCTTCAGCCGAAATCGGGGCTTTAAGTAGTGTTAACTCATCCTCTTGAATTTGGGGAAGCTTTATTTTAGACCAGAATCTCTCTTGATTATATAAGTTGCTATCCTGACTGGAATATAACTTCTGATAATAAGAAAAAAGCACTCTGTTAATATCTCTTGTATCAGTATAACAAATATAATTTTCTTTAATGACAGGGATGTAATTCTTCTTCTTTCTGTTATTTATTAATTTAGCTAAATGTTTAGTTGAATTGCCATAGAGGCCTCTAAAACGAACATTAATTTTAGCTTCTTCGTCTTGGGATCTCTGTTCTAGAAATACATCTCTCTCTTTTCTCAACTCAAGATACTTATTCCAACTCACCAAGGAACGGTCCTCATAGAATCTTCTATAGACGTTTCTGACTTGATTAGATAACTGAATTTCTTGAATCCTAGACTTCTTCTTCCTATTTATTAAATAAGTCTTAATTTCTCCTCTTAGGACTGCTTTGGCAGCCTCCCAGAAGGTCTCAACTCTATTAAAGTATGAGATGTTATATATACAATAATCCTTCCATTTTTGCTTAAGCCAGTTAGAAAATCTAGGGTTATTCAAGAGATAACGCGGAAAAAACAGTGATTGCGTTCTTTCCATATAACTACTTAGGGAGGGGAGAGTAAGAAATATTATTGCATGATCAGATACCAATATATCATCAATTCCCGTCTCCATTTCCACGATAGAAAGAGATTCAGATATTAAGAAGAGGTCAATTCTGGAGAATGTTCTGTGAACTCTGGATTCACATGTATACAGCAAACAATCGGGATTTTTAATTCTCCAAATATCTACTAGTTTAAGCTTTGAACAGAAAATCCTGAAATATTTATCAATTTTTTGTACTCTTTAGCATCTTTATTACAGAACCTATCTAATTCGGGGACTAAGGTCATATTAAAATTGCCCGCTAAGATGAGATTCTCCCCTATAAAGGGAAAAAAAAATTTTTTTATCTTCTCCCAGAAACTTCTACTATCTTTATTTGGGCCGTATACATTGCAAACACAAATGGGATCTGGTTAATTTGGATTTGGAGTATAATGTACCTAGCCTCTGGGTCCTTGTCTATGTGCAGAATTTTATAATCTAATTCTTTATTTAAAAGAAACGCAACTCCGCATTTCCTGTTTATACTTGAAGTGGCTATGACCTCACCCACCCATTTAATTTTAAGTTTTGCGGCTTCTATGTCATTGAGATGGGTTTCTTGGATATAAACAATGTCAGGTCTTTTTTTTGCAAGGGTTTTAATGATGAGTTTTCGTTTCATAGGGGAGGTTATTCCTCCTACATTCCAGGACAATATGTTTATTCCAACCATTTAAAAAAAAGGCATATCTTAAAATTAGATAAACTCTCTATCATTTCTCCCTCTCCTTCTTTCCTCACCCCCTCGCTCCTAGTCATATTAAAAATTACTCTTAGTAATATCCTGAGAGAAGAAGAGAGAAAAAAAAAAAAAATGAAAACACAACATCCACACCGCACACATCCTGGCAGTCTTTATAATATAATATAATGTAATTATCATAAACCATTTATCAAGTTTATCAATTTTTAACTGCAACTTTCGAGGTAACAAACTCTTTGATTTCAGTAATTTCCTGGAATACAAATGTTGATCCCCTGTCCTCTAGAATAACCTTAGCCGGGTAAATCATACGAGCCTTAAACCCTTTGTTTATTAGCTGTGTGCAGTATGGGGCCATTAGCTTCCTCTTTGAGGAAGTCTCATTAGAGAAGTCCTGAAAGAGCAAGATCTTATTATTACCAAGCAAAATGGGGCCATTTTTTTTTTTTAAAGTTTCAGTAATTCAATTTTATCTTGGAATTTTAGTACCTTAAATATACACATTCTGCTCTTAGCTGGGTTATCAGATTGAAATCTCTATGCGCTCTCTCTATTATCAAGGGTAGGCACTCTGCTGGCATTCCTAAAGCTTGAGGTAGAACTAAGGAGGTGAACTTCATTAAGTCTTCAAATTCTACAGTTTCTGGCAGACCTACAATACGTTTGTTATTGCGCCTGGAACGATCTTCCAGATCCTCCAGGCGCAGTTGCATATTTTGAATTGCGGAATCTTGTTTCCGTATAGTTGCTTCTTGTGAATTTACACGATCTTCAAGATCCGAAATTCTGTCTTCTGCTTCACCGATTCTGGCAGAAAACTGCCTGATCTCGGTGGAGAGAGTCACTAATTCAGTGGCCATACCAGAAATTTATTTTTTAATCATTTGATGTGGAGTCAAGACTAATATCACTTGATTTGGTTTTTTATCTTTAGCTTTAGCAGGCATTATAGGTGAGTTCCTTTTTTCCTGAGTGACAAATTTTTCCATTAATTAAGTGCAAATAACTCAGTAATTGAGTAGAAAACGTGAATACTATTACTAAGAGCTATGCCGTAGCGACAACTCATTAAATAAAGTAAATATGTGTGAAAAAATCAACCAAGTGGGAGTCAAAAGGACTCTTTTTTTTTTTTTTTTTTTAAAGTGTTTCCCTTACCTAGGGACAAAACAGTTAACAAAAATAAAGTGAAGTAGGCCTGTCAAAGCAATTTTCACAGCAAGTTTTCCCATGAGAGAAAGACTCCCCCATTTTAAGCTCTTATAATACAGATATTATTAGTAGGTACTAAAAAAAATTAGGATAAAAAAGGTCATAGTGGACCAAGAATACAGTATTGTATATTTGCAATCACCACACTATCTCTACCAGTGTGACTAGTATCCTATATAGCTAAGGGAACACACTCAGTAAATAAATATTTTGAGCAGAGATCCTCAGTACCTGGTTAATTATATGAGTCAAAAAGAGCGCCCCCAGAAAATATAACACTTTACCGGTCAGCAGAGATATTCAACCATATATAGTAGTAGGACTGAGAGGGCGTTTAAAAACTTAATAGCTGCATAGATCACATGAGGCAGATATATAGGAGTATGAATCACAGACAGACCCTTTATCACTATCTCATAAGGGAGTGTACTTATCAAATACCTGGTTATAACCGTTTAAGCTAAGCAAGTGATAATTATATATCTGAATGTATTAGGATAGGTACTCAGCAGGTATAGGCTGTATAAATCAGAAAAATAGCACATAGCACATATACAGCTATATTAAAAAGAGAAGAGAAGATATATAGAATATATATAACTTGTTGACCAGGTAGATAATGTCTTTACATAGACCAGGGGGATATTCTCAGATCCTCTGGGATATTAGTTCTTATTTTCCTTAGGTAGTACCCGAACAGTTTTAGTAGTGATCTATAAGTTTTCCCCTTTTTTTCTCTTTATCTCCTTTTAGAGATCCCTTTGACACATAGAGGGAGAGAAAATCATATCCAGGTGAATAAATTAGCAGCAGTTTTTGCCTCCAGTAGCCTTACTTGGATATGGGGTGTCCAAAATAAAGACAGATAACTGTGTAGGGACAATACAATTCCTCTAAGAATACAAGAGGCATTTAACAACCTCCCAAAGTGACAGCAGATTAACCACAAGGAATCAGATTGTTCACTCCAAACCAAGCAAGGAGGGGTACATAAAGCAAAACGAAAAAAAAAAAGAAAGAGCTATACTTGCAGCTGGAACGTTCTATGATGCTCTGACAGCAACCCGAAATAGATGCTCAGCTTTTAACATAGGGCAATTTCCACCCCAAAGCCTGCTCGTAACAGCCTGATCCTTAGCCCTGGTGAAGTCGGTCTGACCATCACGGATCCCTCCGCAAAGCGACGTTCCCACTTCACCCTCAGTGGCGTTGCACAGGCTTCTTGTCACGTGCCTCCGGAAGCTGTCCTCTGCGTCTCATGTCTTCTCCTCCGCCCGGAAACCGCTCTCAGCTCAGCAGTACCGGGGCCCCAGCAAACAGATAGGGAGCAGGAGAATTGAACCTATCCCTGGGTATGATACCTCTGGGTCTATACCTCTGCCAGACACTCCATCCGCTCATCCATCCAAAGAAAAAGAAAGACTTCCAGCTATCAGCCAGTTCGTATTGCTGTGTGCACCACAACACCGTAAACCCCTTGTAGCCACAGGGTTAAGTGGTGAGAAGCTTGGGTAGAAGTTTCAGCGGTGGTTAGTCACCGCACTCACAGGGAGCACGCTGTTTCCAAGCTCCACCCCAAACGGAAGTCGCACTAATGGTTGGGTCTCTGAGTTGTACAGTTTATAGGTCACATTCCGTGTCATCTTGTCTTAGTCTTGCTAGTGCATTGTATTCATCCTTGCTCAAATTGTTTCTGCACTGAACCTGAGTCTTATATACTTGTTCAATGTCTCTAGTGCAGATGTTAGTGAATGTTCTTATAGTAGGATGTGTGGTTTTTGGTTTAAAACTAGATGGCCTGGACAATTGCGACTTTGGTTGAATGCTGGTGGTGTGTTTAAAGAAGTCTTTCAACTTGAGCGACCTTTGTAGTTTATGTAAATCAATCAAATGGTTAAAAACATTAACCTTGGGAGTGGGTACAAAGTTCAAACCTTTACTGAGAACATTGTTTTCATCTGTGTCTAGAGTCCTGCTACTTAAGTTGATGACTACTCCTTCTGCACTGTTTAACCTTTTGGTGGTTTTTTTCCACCAGCCTCCTCTCCTATTTGCTGGCCTGTGTCTTTTTTTACTTGGACATTGTCGTTTTTTGACATGATAGGAGGTTTTCTCTGGCACCTAGTGAGTATTCTATCACTCTGTTGAGTTCTATTCATTCCCCCGGTGGTGCTGTCGGACCCACTCGATTCTCCCCCACTGGTGTCAATAGTGTTGGCTAGTGTGGTCTGTCTGCGTTCATTTCATGATTCCAAGCCTAGAATGTGACCAACTCTGCACATTTGCCTAATGATTAGATACAATAACAGTACATATACATACACATTCTAGACTCCTATGTTTTGTCTAAACATACATGTAGCCCAATCTAAACACTGAGGCACAATATATGTTCTGTACCCACCTTTTTTGACACTTCATGCCATTGTAATTACTGGCAACGTCCCCTACCAGTAACATGAATCCTGGACAGATATTCAGTGTTGCAGAATCCTCATACTGATGAAATAAATTGTTACACATATGGTTGTTTAGTAAGTGGTATAATTGCTATGTCCTTATTGTGCAGTTTGGTTTGGGTTAGCGGTTTGTTTTAAATTGCTTTATTTATGACTCTGTACATACTAAAGGTGTTAAGTATCACCGTGGACTCTCTGTTTGTCTGGCTCTGGTTGTGTTTTGTCTAGGTAGCACACTTAGATATCACATCCTCAAATAACCATGGATGTACCTGGTGCTGTAGGTGTTGATGAGCGAATTTAGTGGCTTCTTTTTCTGATGGTATTCAACGTTACAATCATGTAATGCACTTGCTCTTTGCACTTGCCAACTATATTCAGCTTTTGCTGTGTGTCAATGGTGTTACCTGACTTGCAACCTGTGTTAGAGTTGCCTATATCATGCACCTTTGATGATACATGTTAAACTTTTCTATATATC